>JAVTVY010022244.1:0-90119 GCA_036873755.1 Hanleya hanleyi
TTTTTCTGAATTTTTCTAGATATTTTTTTAATTTGCTAAACCAAAAGCCTTATCATTTCCAGGCCGGGGACACCAACACCGACGAAGAAATCCTCTATCCGCCCTCATAATATCTCCCCTTTACTTTGTAAGGCTCCTGTGAAGAAGCAATCTGGCTCCTAATTTGGCCAGGACTCCCAAAAATTAAGAATAACTTAGTCTCACTCAGTCCGACATGTCCGATAGTAACTCGAATCTTCTGATGATGCAGAGAAATGAGCTGGTTAATTTTCTAGATAAATAACCATTATCATGCAAATCGAGTGAGTGCAGGCCTCTCGTTTTAAGGCGCGCGATCGCACTCCCGCACCTTCGCGCTCCTGAACTTGGAACTAGGTGCGCGACTATAGCGCACCTGGCATTTCGCGGTCGTTAAAAAACAGTGAAAGCAGCTAAATTCATTACCAACTTACGTGTGCCATTAAACTGCCTTCCGACAGCAACGCATGTGTTTACATCCGGTTAAATGGTCAGCGGTCGAAAGAACGCCTGCCTACGTGCAGCCGGTAAGTGAATTTTTCCGGCGACAACTTGTCTTGCAAAAACAATCTACCTGTCGCATGCGGCAAGTAGGATTTTATATAGCAAAAACGATAAAATGCGATCAATTTTCGTAAATACCTTTTAGAAGTCTAGATCTATCTGAAGGAACGGACAATCCAAGAAATTTATTTCAAGCCGATCTTTAGCCATTGTTGTTGGACCTTGTTGTTGGTTTTCTCTATCAACATTTCCCGCGCCAAATTTACTTCCGGTTGCGCGCCACCTCTTGCGCGGTAGTCCGGTGCATGCAAAAGTCGGACCTATTATGAACGGAATCGGACTATCTGATTTTTTTCTTCCAGTTGGTAAATAATATTGTCGGCTTCTTTTCTTTGGCTTCTATTCACAAGTGGAAGTTTTTCTATGCAGACATTTCAGTTAATTGATAATTCCAATGGGACTCTGGTGGCTGATTCTAATTTATTGGAATCAGAAATTTACAAGGGGAGACTTCTGATAAATATAAGTAAATATAGTTGGGATACTGGTTAACTCCCCATAAATTTTCATTCTTTAGAAAGGGTGTTAGTTGGATCTAAATCCTTTGATATAATGAGTTCTAATTGCAGAAATTAGGGGAATAGTTGTCTTTGACATATCAATGTTGACATCAACTTTCCACTGGTGCTCTAAGTTTGAAAGAACATGTGTGCCAAATAAAAAAATTAATAATAATAAATTTAAAAACACCCACCTCATTTTTTGAAAAGAAAAATTGCAGGAGAACCACTCACTGTCAAATTTCACATCATTATTGGTCACTGTTCGTCTGTTATCAAGGGAGATAACCCATCACTCGCCTAGACTCATTTAAGGGGTGTGATTTTAGGTGTGCTAACCACACTCCTGAGAATAATTAAGGCGAGTGATTGTCACTCGCCTGTTGTCTCACAAAACAAGAGGCCTGGAGTGAGTCTCCATGTACATAGCAATTCAGTGTCAGTTCAGATGAGCTGGTTCTGTTATGAATCTGAGGCTCAGTTGTATTAAACCAGTTGAATGATTCCAAAGTAATACTTCAAATGTATAATTAGACATATTGTGTGTCCCAATAAATCTATTGGGAATGTTTTGATCGATTATTTGAGAAATACAAGTTGGTGTGTTCAGAAACTTACATCTTATAGCCATAAGTGGTATAAATTTGGACAAAAATCTTTCATAGAATATTGTACTCAATAGAATCTGACCTGGATAATATAGGTCAAGGATAAAATATGTCAAGGTCAGTCATCTTCTGCACATCTCTGGAGCATCAAAAGATGTACACATAGTATCGATTTGGAAAGCCTAGCTAGATTCTTCATGTTATATCATGATAAACAGTACATGACCTTGAAAAAGTAGGTCAAAGTCAGTCAACTGGGATAGGCTACTAGTCAATCACCAGTTGCATAAGTAATATGAATTTGGAGACCCCAGCTTCAATCCTTCAAAAAATATAGAAAATACTGTAATTTGACCTTGATAAAATAGGTCAAGGTCATTCATCTTCAGTACATCTCTGGACCGTCACCAGATGTATACATAGTATTAATTTGGAAAGCCTAGCTTTATTTCTTCATGTTATATCATAATAAACAGTATATGACCTTAAAAATAGGTCAAGGTCAGTCAACTGGGGTAGGCGTCTAGTCAATCACCAGTTGCATATATAATATGAATTTGGAGACCCTAGCTTTAATCTTTCAAAAAATATAGCAAATACTAGAATTTGACCCTGATAAATAGGTCAAGGTCAGTAATTTTTAATAGGCTTCTGACCCTTCACCCGATACATATGTGGTATGAATTTACAATGCATGGCTATAATTCTTCTTGAGATATCGTGTCCACAAGAAAGATGGACAGACGGACAGACTGACAGACAGACGGACAGATGACAACAATACCCCTCGGGCAAAAGGGGTAACAAAAATGGGTCAAGGTTAGTCATTTTCAATAGGCTTCTGATCCAATGCCAGCATAATATATATGTGGTATGGATTTTGAAAGCCTGGCTACAATTATTCTGAAGATATCGTGTTAACAAGGACAGACGGATGACGCTGATGGCAAGGATACCCTTTTCATTTTACAATGAAATAATTCAAATGTGATGATATCACAGAATATTTTATTGCTGACATGGCAGCTATCTAAATCATGTTTGATGTTGTATGCATTGTCAGTCAAGTGATACATGAGACTCAAAATAAATCTATCGTCATAGAGGTAGCTACATCATGTACAATTACAAATCACACCCCCTGTAATTACAGACAGGTACACATGAACCCATATAGTAAGGCCTCTGTTAGTTGATATTTCGTTTCTCATGACCCACCCGCATGCTTTTTTTATGGCCAAATAATTATGCATCAGTTTTAATTATTGGTGTCTGTGGAACAATAAAGCATTGTACAGTCGCCCCCTTTTCCATGCACAGCGCCCTCTAACGGCTGTCTAGAAGGGCGATCCCAAAACAAACCAATCAGAAATCGCGGATAAACGGGAATCCTCTCATGACGTCATCAGTTAGTGGATCGCATGGGTGTACTGCATAGTTTCAAGTGAGTGAGTGAGTGAATAGGGTTGCAAACAAATATTGAGATTGAATATCACGAATCGCCGTATTATGTACTAAAAGATATGTTTTGTAAGGAGTTGCCAATTATATTAGCTGGCCATATTCAGACTAGACGGATTTATAGTTTAAGCAAATATGTTTGTTGTCAGAAATGGGACTCCAGCTCCTTCGCGTGTCTATGAATCGAAACCGAAACTTCACCAGCTCACGCTTTCTCCCGCAAAATCTGAATTTGACAGCTGTCAAACAGCATGGTTCTTTTGAATGATGCGGTAATTTCTTCAGCGAGAAGCCTGGCCAGTTCTTCCTGCCATACACAACGCTTCAGTTCGCTGAAGTAACACCGGTGCAGACTGTCATAGACCGTTTGTTGGACAAGGCGAAACAGCAGGACCCATGCGAGCTTGACATTGTCGAGGTGGTTGTCCAAGTTGAAGATGGCGGCGGTGGGACTTCAGGTATGAAAGCATACGGAAATTGTATCATACCTTGATGTCCTTCAGCTTCTTGGACCTGGACTCGGCGAACATCACTATTGTGAATTAAAAAAACAGCTTCTCCCACAGAGATCTCCTGACATAAAAAGTTAGAGTAAGTGATCGAAATATCAATGTTTCAGGCGCACTGATTTGAAAAGTACTGATTTTTTGCTTTCATACTAATTAATAATTATAGCATTTAGCATTTGTGTTTTGAAATCCAAGGTCATGAGAAACGAACTATGAACTAACAGAGGCCTAAATAAACAATACAGGAAAAAACTATCCCAACAAGGCAACATACCCAAACATGGCTGTGGTAAATGCTTTGCTCCAGACAGTTAATACGAAGCTGCGCATCAAAAAACCCCTCGGCTCTGGGTACATTCATAATGTATTGAATTTGAACCAAGATGTCAGGAACACCAAGCAGTCAAGTCACAAATATACAGATTATCAAAAATTTAGCAATTAGAAATGACCCCTAAGATTTCCGTCCAATCCGAGAAACCGGTATTCATTAAATTTCTTGATGCATTAATGATGTATACCAAATTTTACATCGAGCATTTGAACGGTATCAGAGATAGAGATCATTAATGATTTCGCATAAATTAAAGATGGCCGCCCTTCCTTCCTGCCAATCAGAGGAACTGATGTGGTTATTCATTGAAAGTCTCTTGATACTGTTTACCAAGTTTCGTATAGAACACTGAAATGGTATCAGAGATATACATCATTAAAGATTTTGCATAAATTAAAGATGGCCAAGGTTTCCGCCCAATCAGAGAAACCAGAACTGTCATTTGTCGTAAGTCTCTTGATGCATCGATGATGTATACCAAATTTTACATCGTGCACTTGAACGGTATCAGAGAACGAGATCATTAATGATTTTGCATCAATTAAAGATGGCCGCCCATCCTTCTCCCCACTCAGAGGAACTGATGTGGTTATTCATTGCAAGTCAGTTGATACATCGATGCTGTATACCAAGTTTGGTATAGAACACTTAAATTGGATCAGAGATATACATCATTAAAGATTCTGCATAAATTAAAGATGGCCGCCAAAATTTTCGGTCAATCATGTCCCGATTCAAAGTATCTGGATGTATCGATGATGTATACCAACTTTCATATAAAACAACTGAATGGTAACAGAGATATGTATCATTATCGATTTCGCATAAATTAAAGATGGCCTCCAGGATTTCCAGCTAATCAGAAAAGCCGGTTTGGTAATCCATTGAAAGTTGCTTGATGTATCGATCATGTATACCAACTTTCGTATTGAACAGTTTCCGAGATATGGATCATTATCCATTTCGCATAAAATTAAAGATGGCCGCCAAGGTTTTCACCCAATCAGGTCCCAATTAAATAGGCTTCTGGTCCTTGACTAGGTAAATAAGCATACCAAATTTGGAATTCATCAGTGGAACCGTTTTCCCGCTATCTCGCTCACGTACAGACGTACGGACGTACGGACAGACGGACGTACAAGAAGACGACAATACCCCATGGCCAAAATTGGCCGAGGGGTAAAAACGAGTTGCCTGTTGGGGAATGGCACCGATTTGTCTGGGTTTTCGGGTGACAGAAAATATCACTGTTTCTAGCAAGTTGTACATACTTGTATATCAAACGTCTACCAATGTCAAATTGAAAAGGCAGAATTTGTCATGAACGGCTTATTATAGAATCTCGGAGAATACTGGCAAGCAGATTGCATGAGTTTTACATAGTAATACTAAAAGATGGTATTTCCATGATTACACCACCTTGGTTTACCTAGATTGATGTGGACTACTAAAGTGAGTATGTTACCTTGCCCAGCTCCTGGCTTTCTTCGTTCTGACCTCGTCCCCAGAAGGAGACCGTCTCCGCCGGCGAGGGGGCATTATGCTGAGTTCCTCTAGCTGGGCCGAGAGCTCGCCCGATGTGGACTGCCTGTCACTGGTCACCTGCACACCTGAACAATACTCCACACCTGTACACAGGTAGAAACAACAACGGAAATAATACATAGTTATTTTTATAAGAGAATTCCCGAGGTCTCACAAGTAAATCAGAAGTCTTTAGTGCTGACCTTGTTTCAAGTTTGGATTTTTTGCTTTAAATTTGAATGCATGCTGTTTAGTTTGAAACCAGCTTTTCAACCCTGAAGTCAATATTTCAGGGTTATCATATGTTAAACTCAGAAAAATACTTGATATCAGTCAAATCATCAGAGCTCCTTAACGTTGCTACCTGGTGGCTCCACATATTGGTGGATGTGGTTGACATACTATTGCAGGTGAGCTTTCATAGTTAGCAACTAATCTATCAACCTATTGGCCATTATAACAATGGCCATTACATCCTTGTGAAACCACAGATGTGACTGAAACCCATTCCAAGCAAGATTTTGTGGTACATGGTACATGTACCAAAATATTTACCAAATTTACCAAGAATCTGTAGTTCTTCAAAAGTTATCTCTGCTCTTTGATTGAGCGGACAGGCGAGATTGGTCAGCCCTCGCAAATAAGGAATTAACCTCGGCAAATGCATTTCTAGCTCATCAGCTTGGACATGTGAATTATTTCTCGATTGCCTTGGAAAGAAAATCTTGTGGCAAAGTCGTTTTGCATCAGCATTATTACCATTCTTACTTCAGTCTGCCGTTTCAACTAGGGGCTGCTGTCTATTATTGCAATGTTGAAAGATACCTTTCTGATACAATGTTGCAAAGTTTCCCCAGCAGATCAGGAATTAATGTAAACAAAGTATCAACCATGTTGCAATGCATGTTCAGTTTAATCAGGCCAAATAGGCAAGACTGTACAGTCGAAACGGTGTATTGAAGTAAGAACTGTAACTTAAGGTCAGCATTTGCTGAGGTTATTTGCGAGGGTTGATGGTGCAATGCCACCTGTCCATAGGGATCCAAAAAGGGGCCTCTTCAATGTTCAAGGCTTAAGAATTTTTCCTCTCCTTCCCTCTCCCTTTCTTTAAACAAGTGTTACCTATACACCTCACCAAATGGATCATACATGATACAGTTATTTTTGTGCCGATGAACCGGTTTCGGACATATACATGCGTACATATACTTACTTGAAATTCGAGGGCATCAAACTGGAATAGTAGGTTGGAGAATTAATTAGAAGACCAGGAGTGTACCTGCTCAGAGGCTGGCCCACATGGATCTGAAACAAGGAATCATTGAGAGAAGTTATAAATGGAGTTCAAAGAATTGATTAATATATTTCGGAAAGAGTTGAGTTGTGGTAGATGACATGATACATGTTCTTGTATGTCGACAACATATTATGACCAAGAATTGAAGGATCCACTAAAAATTCTAAGAATTGATCATTAGTCTGCAATTCCTATGACCCTACAGCCACATGACAGATAATCTGGAAGAGGTCTCTCCCTTCAAAAAGTGCAAAATGGGAGCGAACCCAGGGTCGCATGACCTCATCCCAGTAAATCTTTTTTTTCTTTTTGTAATATTCAGCTGTTCTACAATGCTTAACTCGCACATACTAAATGAATAATTTCACTTCATTGTCAGCCCAAATTAAACAAGATCTGTCATATTCTTCACAAGATTTAGCCCATTTCAGGCCATAGTATACTTAGGCATTTTATGTCAGTTTTGTCGGTTTAGAAATGGTGAAGTCCCAGGTCAGTTCCCCCATGTGAGCAGCAAATACTGGAGCATATCCAATTCATTGATTATGCCCATGTGGAATAATTACAAAAGTGTGATCATATTCTGAATATAAAAATCTCGCCCTGCATTCGAACAGTGATTGAAAAACCTTGAAATGTGCCTTGTAACTCTCCAGAAATTCTTATATGTTCCCCTGGTGAAAAGTGGCATGCGATCTGTACAGCAAAAACCAAAGGCCATTGCCGAGTAATTATTTCCTCTGATTGCTTACATCAATAAAATAAAAGCAAATAATTTGTAATTAATCAGATATGCATTTATTGTTATTCATATATCATCAAGTAGAAGTTAGCCAGCATTTTTTTTATTTTTTCAATATGTGCAGGGGTTTTTCTTGACAGTTTTTCATCGTGGTAACCCCGATGAAAAACAAAAAAGAACTGAGTTTTGATGTTTTTTTGGAAATTGAGTTTTCCATGAAAAAATTGAGTATTTTATTTTTCGGACATTAGCGCGCCATAGGCGCGCGAAAAAATTTAGTTTCCTTCAATAAAATTGAGTTTCTGTAACGAAATGCAAAGATAATACAGCTCGCGAGAAGAAAGAAAAGACTGCACTCACGTGGCGGAAGAGCGATGTGTGCGTTGTTGTTGTTATACGCACAGCATACGTTTTGTTCCACTTTGCATGCGGTGTATGTGGGGAACCCTCGCCTGTATTTCTTTATGAGGGGAAACTGGGGTTGGCGATTTCCGACTCCGGGTACCAGGATGTGGTGTGGTCATGTGGTGTTTACCTTATCGACGACAGTTCCCGCCATGAATACCACAGACAGAAGAACTCGTCTGAGACTGATGGAGGTGCTGCGGTTGCGAACATATCGGTCCAGAGTTGATGCGAATGTACAGGTGAAATGTCAAGGATTGGGATTTAAAATGCTGAAAAACTGAACTTAGAAAAATAAAAAACTGAATAAAGATCTATGCATGGAGACATTCATACAGTTGACTCCTTGTCGATGATCAATAATAAACTCCAGTAAATGGGGAGAGTCAGACGCAGGCATTTGCACGTCGCTGAAAGTGAAAGTAGGCGGGATGATATATGTAGAGCTGCCAAATGTCAAGAAATGTAAAGTGTCTCCATGAATAGATTTTGTAATAGATTATGTAATCGAAAATGCGAGACAAGAACTTTGATTTTCACAACACGTCGGTTCGGTATTGCTGCGCAACAACAACAACACAATGTTGTAGAGGGGGTGAAAAAAACGTGATGGAGGGCGCATTTTATTTTCATTTTTCTGAAAGCCAACCAAAATGCTGGCCATACAACTGACATTTGAGATGCATACTGCAAACCTGTGTATGCATCAGCTGTTTTCAAGCACAGAAGAATTTTTCATCATTTAGATTTACACTGGAAGAAATATACCTCTGAAATGCCCGTACACAATCTCTTTTTTTTTTGGGTATTTCAATTTTGAATGCAGCAAATGGTGTTGTTGTTTTTCTTTTCCCAACGTCATTGAAAATTGTTGACTGCTTCTGTCTTGCATGAATGTCATAACTCATGCAGGGGCCCGCCAACGAATCCCCCCAACCTCGGACATGAGAGGGGTGAGAGATTGCCTCGTTGCGGGGATTTTACACACTTTGCATCCCGTACTGGAGTAAGTCTTTTCTGGGGGTGGGGCTTGGTGGGATTCCATTGTTTATGCAGGCATTCATGTGTAAATTCCATTAGTCCCACCAAACCCCGGGAGTGGTTCGCTTGACACCTGCATTAAGCTCGGACTAAAACTACTGAATGATCGATTCTTCCTATTTCTAAGATGAATAGGCACTAAAAATTGAGTTTTCGCACTTCATTCGATGAAAATTGGGAAAAATTGAGTTTTCATACTTCATTCGAAGAAAATCGGGAAAAAATAGAGTTTTAGGCATTATTTAGCGTGCCAAAGGCGCGCGGAAAAAATTGAGTTTTATTGAATTCAGAAATTGAGTAGATGAAATTTCTTTGTCAAGAATAACCCCTGATGTGAAATCACATGTTCTTCCTACTTAACTTGCAAGGGCCTTAGTTTGAAACATTCATCCACAACCAGCCTGTCCCAGATTATACATGCTATGGGGGGGGGGGGGTTTCAATGTCACACTCTTGGTTATTTCAATAATATGATGACAGCCACTTTGGATGGTGTGCTAGGTCAAAGCAGGTACCCAATTCATTGTCTTGATTTGAACAGAACATGCATGGAGTTATTTCAGCTTTCAGGGGCAGATACAGCTTTTGAATTTGGGCGCCCTTTTGGACGCCCAAAAACTTTGGACGGGGGTCTGGGGCCCACCCAGGGCCCCAGCTGCTAGACGTTCTCAGATGCTCTAAAACGCATCAGACGCATTTCCAGACAATAAATTTACAGATGAGATTATGTCAGTTTTTATAGAAAAATTGTCAAAAATGTTATTACATCCCAATTTCATGAGAAAAAAATTGTTATATTATCATTTTCATGAGAAAATGAGTCTTTTTTTTGGTGCAGATTTAGACTTTTGAGAAGATATTCAATAAATTACGTGAGATTTCTAAACTCTTCCGTAAGACCGGGAGGTTAGTCCATATTTCTTGATACTCATGGAAATTCCGTGAGACTTGGCAACTGAAAACCTGGCGATCTCTGCACTGGTGACATAGACCAAGGGAAGACAACTCCCAAAGAACATGACTTAGGAACATGAAATTACCAGGATCGGTCCGTGAATGTTTCTGAATAAAACGGCCTATTCCCCCGCCCGTTGTCTTCACAAGCACAGCAGTTCTCTTCTGACTGTGGGCACAGCTGGCGCTTTTCGGATTATGAGGACTCCCGGTTGTCGGTGGCCGACCACGAGGCATTTATTTCGTTTGCTTTCTTCACGGAAGCAGAAGTCTGCTCGAATCAACCTCGCCATCAGGGGTCACTGCGCAAACACCTGTTCCACGCGGCCCGCAAGACGATAAGTTCCGGCTAGCGTTCAGCGTAGTTAAAGTTATCATTTCTCTATCAAGTGAAGTTCATATGAATCGGGTTGGTGATTTACGTCTTGATTTCGACGCTTCATTTTTGAAGTGACAAACGCAAACATGAGTAAACCATCTCAAAATTAAAAACAAAACGTAAATTTGCTGCATAATAAACTAAAATACCTCAATTTTTTCGTCGTAATTTTGACGTCTTTCCAGGCCTTGTGATTTGTACGGGCCCTAAGGTGAGTGATTAAAGCACACCTAAAATCGTGCGAGGTGTGTGGTTAGCACACCTAAAATGCACACCTAAATTTTTTTAAGGCGTGTGATATGGTGTTTGAAACGTTAAGGTGTGAATTGAAATAAATGTGTGCTGGCCGATAATCCAGCCATTAATGGATTCTCGCAGCAATGTTTCAGGAGAATCCAGGGGGGACTAATATTTACTGGTTTACTCCACAGCTACGAAAGATATTGAGGTGATAATAAAATCAAGAAACAGTGTTTTAAGTTTGTTGTTTTTTGTTTTTTTTTGTATTTAAAATTAACACAATCAGTTAATGAGCTTGAGCCAAAGGCTGAAAACAAGATTGGCAAACTAAAAAAACCCCACAAATTGTAAAACAAACTGACTAGGACTGGCACATGGCAATTTTTACATCGTCATCATCATCATCACTTCAATCAATCAATCCATTCACTTGCCTTCAGTAACAGAAATCTAGAATGTCTGAATCAGTTTCAATTTTCAAACACTCGCGAAGTCCATCGCTGTTTACGTGTCTAACCAAGTTTGGCTTCAGCAGGTATCTAGTTTCGTTTTTGCCGTAACTGACGTCGGCTACTATTTTGCCTCTATATCCAGTGTTTAGTTGATCGCAGTGTTTCTGACACACTTTGCAAAAGGCCTGTACCACCTTATCGCCTGCATCGTTAAAATGGAATGCAAAGTTATCCCTCAGGCTACTTTCCCACTGACACAGGGCCGTTTTTCTAATTTGTTTCCACGTTTTTAGGCCCTGTGTTGATAGCCATGATTTCATCATTTCGTTTTCAATTGCCAAGCGGAAGTTGGCCCGTGACACTTGTTTCAATGACAGCGATTGGCGGGCTGCCGTGAACGAGCCAATGAAAACGCTCGACAGATCAGCGAACATACTAGGACTGGCACATGGCAATAGATAGATGATATAGAGCCCAGTTTTCGACAGCATGTGTGCACGTTCACGATCGACGAACGGGGCTCAATCGTATGTTTTCAACTGGTGACATTTAATTTTACGTTCAATTCTACGCGAATCCGTTTCGATTCGCCCGAATGCCCTGTCAGGCGAATCTTCACGCGAATGGATAGGCAGATTCGCGTCAAAATTTGACATAGAAATTTTTTGAAGGGGGTCATAAAGTTTAAGGCGCGCGTTCAAAACACACCTCAGTGTCTCTTCAGGTGTGTTATGGTGCGCGATCGCGCGCCTCAAATCACAAGGCCTGTTTTTCGTTTCTTAATTTGGGCGTTTTTAGACCTGGTTTATTTTGGGCGCCGTATAACGGTATAAAATAAGGCCTGTATCTGCCCCTGGCTTTTCCACTAACATTCACTGGATGGGCATCCACCATTTACAGCTACATGAAACTGGGTGACCGATAACCTGTAACTCTGCCATAACTGACCAGTCTCTACATGTGTATGCTAGCTGCCATCTGTTTTGACCCACATGCATGTTGTAGGGTGCCCTGGGTTTTCAGGGAAAGATTGTTGTAGGATAAACCTGATCAGAAAATACACATGGTGAGATGTACTGCATATGGTGAACATTTACAAAGAACTGGTGAGTTTACACTAACTATTTTTAATTCCAATCATAGTTTGAAAGTTGAATGTGGTTCATGGTATTAATTAAGGTAATACATTGCTTGTCATTTCATTGTTCTTTGATTTGAGCAAAAAATATTGTCAAGTTTTGTTCTGGTATTTCAGTCTCAAATGGGGAATTGATCTTCGAACTCTTCGATCTCACAGCCAGCCACTATGGTCAACTGGACTATGGCCTTAATCGATCCCAAATGAAAAACTGGGTCAGTTGTGGTTTTGATGACGCAAAAGAAACGAACGCGAAGTTGTTAACACTGTACAGTAACTGATAAAGAATGTAACGGATCTCAATAAATTTGGATTGATAATGGAGGGAGATTATTCATTCATGAATCTATTTGAGTTAAGTGTTGTATATTGGCCGAAAATTTTGAACTAAGACAATTACTGATAAGGTAAAAAAAAATATTTAAAAGTGCTTCCCAAAACCAGACCCCTCACTAGGCTTATTTGGCGTGGCGCAGCGCCACGCCCCTCACTTCGAGCGCCATGCCCCTAATTCAGGTTACCATGCCCTAAATAAATTTACCCCACGCCCATTTCATGGAAAATCGACTTTGCGCCATCCACAAGTCTTTATTTTTCAGCACAGTTTTTGCTTCCGACGGTCTCATCTTGTCAATTCCGGGCTAGAGTATCTTTTCCTATCTCATTCATAGAAGAGCTACAATTTTTTTACTCTCCGCAATTGGGCCACGTGTGGTATTTTCAAGTTTTTCATACAAGGAGGCACATATCCCCCATTATGGGAGAGTGTCCATCGCTGCGGCATCAGATTGCTTCCCTTGATGCCAAAGTTTGCTCACCACGTGGCGTTCTGATCAGCGTGTTGTCAAATTTTGAAGTTTGAGCAAACTTTTCATTTTCGATCATGCCAAGCAGCGACAGAATAGCCAAAAAACGATCGGGGAGCATGGGAAGTGGTGCAAAGAACTGCAAATCTATCGGGTCGTTTTTTTAAAAAGCAACGACATCTGAGCCTGATATCGAAGCAGAGACTGTAGATCTAACAACAACAGCTCCGTGCAGTGATCCAGGTGACATCCCCGAACTCGAGTTGGAATCACTCAGCTCGAATCAAATCGGAGAAAAATAACAGCAATCCCTTCATTCTGACGAGTAACTCGAGAACCTGTTTATTTACAGCAAATTTGCATACACAATAATTCACATTTGACAAAACCTACATTTTCGTTTTGCAATATATAATGAAGTCGCACGATCACCTGTTTGAAATAATTTAAAGGTGTCCAGTTCTGAAAAAAATATCAATTTATCACATATATATAGGCTGATAGTTCTTTCTCTTGGATAGGTCTGAAATGTCCCAAAAATGGCTCCGAGAGCTCTAAGAGCACCGCGCGGTCTCTGGCGGCTGGGGGCTATAAGTGCTATGATGGTATTTCCCCCATGCCCCTTTCTAATCCTGACTAGGGGTCTGAAAACAAATGTTCATATCTAACAGTCTTTGTTGTAGCACATACTATACAGAATTTTCTTAACTGCTTTTTAATATTGTGTGTTTAATATTTATGTACTTCTACTGGCAGTCCTTGGAACAATTGTTTTTGTGAATTTTTATTTATGTAGATCCATCTGCATGTCAAACATGTTATGATGGGATTCTCTGTGGCACAAGGAACATTTTGGTGTATGACATCACTTGTATTCATGCAGAATACACAAAAGAGAGACTCTTTCCTGTGACACATCTTTCAAAACTTTGCCCCTACATCACCCCCTTAATCGAGGTAATACAATGCTTGTCATTTCATATGGATCCATAGGCTAAACCCTACGTTGTCAATATCACAAAATCAAATGTCGGGCTTAGCTTATTAAACTGATTGGAAAGGCGGGGGGGAGGGGGGGGGTTATGGCACTCTGCCCAATCGATTTAAATTGCACCAAATCTGGATCGACTCCCTGCCAGCTTGATGCATTACCCAAGCACAAGACCATATTATGTAATTGAAAATGCGCGATTGCAAAACCGGCATAAATTGTTGTTGTTGTTGATCAATTTTTCCAGACGCTGCGGCGAACTTTCAAAATTATTTTTCCGTCCGTGTCTGCTTTCAGTGTTTTCCAGGGTGTTTTAACTAGACGCAGCGTAGAATAATGTATCTGTATTCACCCTTGATGGAATATATTTGACCTTTCTACAACAGAAAATGAGACAAACATACAAAAAACGACAATTTCCTTGCACCCACCGAGTTCTTTCCAAAGTTAGCGGAAACACACGAATGCGCAGTCGCGAAAACCATAGATGGCTCTATAAAAACTTCTGTGATTGGGGCAAAGCGACTGACTAATCCAACGGAGTTTTATTAATTTGTTGTAGCAGCGGGATCTCCGTGTTATGGCATTTTCCATTCGCGTCTCAAAATTTAGTCACATTAAACCCACACTCACACATGTAGGAGAATGTATTATGTCTAAAGCACATTCCTGTGCCCGGCTGTGGAGAGGAACATGGACAATTTGAAGAGCCGTATTTTCCAATTTCTTCCAAAATTGAAATGAAGTAAGGGTTGATCAAGTTTCTTTAATGATCCACTAGTTGAGTGGACAACAGCAATGAAACTGAAGAAGCTCCATTAAATTTGGATGCTGATTTGCTGGCTTCAATCATGCTGGCTTCAATGCATGTTGTTGTTGTTTTTCAGGGTAAGAAATAAATTGGGCAAATCCGTCATGTAAGACACATACAATAGGTGACTACATGTGGGGAACCATTCAACCAAGGAGTGAAAAGGGCCAAGTATATTGCACGCAAGTGTTGCCAATTGAAGTTGTCTTAAATGACGGGTCTGCCATAAATTGGCAATCTGAGTTTATTTGACTTCAAAAATTGAGTTCGATAAAGAAGAAGTGGTGACCCCTCCCCCCCCCCCCCTGTATGATAAGGATAGGCCTACTGAACTTTACTAGACACATATGGGGTGTTGAAAATTATTCTGATTAATCTATTTATTTTTTTTGGTCACTAGGTTAAACTGTCAATTTGTCACCAAATTGTTTGTTACCATCAACCAGGCCTCGAAATTTGGCGCGAACGAAACGATCGTTCGCGTGTCGGTTACGCAAATCCGAAATGGCCAGAACGAAAAATCGGTTACGTGAATGCACTTCTTGAACATATGTTTGGTAACAAAAGTCCCAACCTCTTCTCTGTCTGTCCACTGACTGTGCAAACTTTAACCACATGACATGTGTCTTTCAGCATGTTTTAAAAGCGAAACCAAGTCGCAAACTCGACCCTGTCTGCATCGAATTTGTAGACTACCACGTGGCAGGCGTGTGTCTGAGTCTGTCAGCTTGCACAGAGTGTTTTGTCTATCCACGGTTCAGGCAGGCGTAATAAACCAATAGTGGCCAGGAAACAGCATTATCAAACTTCAACGAGTTGGAATGTAAGGGTTACCCGCAAGCCTCCTCTCTCCGAGGTTGTTGCTCCATGGGAAGCACTGCACGGAGCTAGCAGCAGAGGTGGCATGCGGAGCTCCTCGCGGAGGAATTATCTCAGAGCGCAAAGCTTGCGGTTAACACTCGTCACTTCCGCCATCTCTAAATTTGCAGGCGGCGTGTTCAACTTCTCAGACTTTTCGATCGGGGTTTTAATGGAATCAGAAGGAAATGGTGAATGAATTATACAGCCAGAGTCACAATAGCCAATCATGAATGGTGGAAGCGATTTACGTGTGCAATCCCATTCCCGTATGTTAACTCATTTGTCTGTAGACTCTCTGACCACGTGCTGTCCACAGGCTTATATCACTCCCGAGTCGAGTTGTACGGTACTGGTTGATGGCGCACTGTTATAATTACGTAACCGTTTTGCGAAACCAATTGGTTACGTAAAAATTAACATCGTAACCGAAGCAATATAGGTTACGCAAGACAAAATTACCGTAACCGATTTTTCGGTTACGTCAATGGACCAATTTTCGAGGCCTGATCAACCATGGTGTAACGCCTGGCGCACACGAGAGCTATACCCTGAGCAGACAGCCTCAATTGCACGTTAGCTCAGGGGCTAGCTCTCGTGTGGTTTCAGCACACAGGCTGAACAAAAAGGCTCACCGAATTGATTTTAGTTTCCGCGGAACACCTTCTTCAAGATCATGTGATCTTTCATGTGACCAAGCTGACGTAAAAATGGCCAGTTTGAACAGTCATACGTTTAAGTCACGTGAAAATAATATGCATTTCATTATTGCAAATTTAATGTGGGAGATATAGGAAAAATCCAGCAAAATGGGATATTTGGAGAGGCAGATTTCATACCCTGCCATCAATTACTTCTCTGTCAGCCAGGGCTCTATCGAAATACCCCAGAGGGATTCTCAGTGCTTTGCACAGTTCATGTTTTTAGCTCATCTGGGCTGAAGGCCCGATGGGCTAATGTCATGGCCTGATTGTCCGTCGTCCGTCGTCAGTTGTGCGTCGTGTGTAAACATCTTCTTCTCTGAAACCGCTTGGCTAATTAAGCTGAAACTCGGCATGCATGTTCCCCCCAAATGAGTACACCAGAATTTGTTCATGCTGTGTCGATATGATTTTAAATATGGCTGCCATGGTGGCCATCTTGAATTTGCCAGTGAAATCTTGTCATCATTATTTTTCGGTAACTACTTCATGGATCTTTCTCAAATTTGGTACACCGGTTCCCCTTTGGGTCTAGTTGTACAACATGTGTACTTTAGTCCAATTTGAATATCCAATATGGCCACCAGGTGGCCATCTTGGATTTCCCCATGAAACTTTGTTATTGTGATTTCTCAGGAACTACTGCATAGATCTTTCTCAGACTTGATACACAGGTTCCCCTTGGGGTCTAGTTGTGCAAGATACCTTTTGTGGTCGGATTCAAGAATCCAATGTGGCCACCAGGCAGCCATCTTGGATTTCCCGATGAAACATTGTTATCGCGATTTCTCAGGAACTACTGCATGGATCTTTCTCAAATTTTGTACACAGGTTCCCCTTGGCGTCTAGTTGTGCAAGATACCTTTTCTTCTTCGATTCGAAAATCCAATATGGCCACCAGGCGGCCATCTTGGATTTCCCCATGAAATATTGTTATCGTGATTTCTCAGGAAGTACTGCATGGATCTTTCTCAAATTTGGTACACAGGTTCCCCTTGGGGTCTAGTTGTGCAAGATACGTTTTCTGCTTCGATTCGAAAATCCGATATGGCCACCAGGCGGCCATCTTGGATTTCCCCATGAAACATTGTTATTGCGATTTCTCAGGAACTACTGCATGGATCTTTCTCAAATTTGGTACACAGGTTCCCCTTGGGGTCTAGTTGTACAAAATACCTTTTCTGCTCTGATTTGACAATCCAATATGGCCACCAGGTGGCCATCTTGGATTTCATTGATCTTTCTCAAATTTGATATGCAGGTTTCACTTTGGATCTAGTTGTGCAAGATACCTTTTCTGGTCCGATCCAAAAATCCAATATGGCTATCAGGTCACCTTGAATTTTCCCATGAAATTTTGTTATCGTGAATTCTCAGGAAATTACTGCATGGATCTTTGTCATATTGGGTACACAGGTTCCCCTTGTGGTCCAGTTGTGCAAGATACCTTTTCTTGTCCATTTCGAAAATCCAATATGGCCGCATCTTGAATTTCCCATGAAACTGTTATCATCAAATCTCAGGAAATTATTGCATGGATCATTTAGTGTTCAGGGGGGACAACACAAATTAGAAACTCATCAGACTATTGCAGTTCTTCAGTAAAAACTTCTTACAGCTACTTGCTCCAGTTACAGCCAGATGAGCTAGAGTGCCGTGGCACTATCTTTATCTAGAGGTACAAGTTTTGGTTGTTGGATATACGTTACCTCACCCACAGGGCAATCTAGAAATCTACATATTTTGAGGTCTAAACACCAAGCGAGGAGGTCACTGTGACCCGAACTTCAGAAAATATTTGAAAATCTTGATGATGATCATGTTCTCAATATCAATTATTGATGTGTGTGCTGGTTGGCATGGTTGGCTGGAGAATGGGATCAAAGTTATGATTTTGCATTGTTTTAAACATGTATCACTGATTTTATTTTCAGTCTTGAGGCTAAATGTTTCTTTTTTGTGTTTCCACAGGTTAATACCTTTCACGGAATTGATTTGAATCATGTCTGGAGATTCTCGTAAAGATTTTGTGTTGGCAACCACTGCCAATTATTTTGGGATCCCACCATCTGACGGTTCAGTTAAAAAGTTGGAAAACTCGCCAGCCCTCAACACGTTTCTTGATGATGGCAACTCCAAGCTGCTGGCTGGCCGTATTGACACCAAAGGGGGCCATAGTGCCTTGGCCTTCAGTTCCAAGGTTATAGTGCCTTGATCTTTTGTTCTACTGTCTGTCCCAGATAATATATTCCGAGACGTTTTCGGCGATATTTCGGAGACAATTTATCGTAAAGCATTGAAACTTCACACAGTATATTAACTGACAAATACTAATTTTTCCCCCATGTTTCATTAAAATCTGTTGGGAATTGACGAAAATCACCAATACCTACCATGTTATTTTGGGGCTACCATGACGTTGATCTGCCAATGTTATAACATGCAGGCTTGACGTCATGACGTCGTGAAATAACGTACAAATCTCCCATCTAATTCTTGTTTTCGCGATTTGTTGAGAACTACTGAAAGGATTTTCTTGATACTTTGGAATAAAATTGGTATTTTTTAGTTTATCTCTTGTGTGAAGTTTCAATATCCTCCAATCAATTGTCTCCGAAATATCGCCGTAAACGTCTCGGATATATTATCTGGGACAGACAGTAAGTTATTCTATCCTCCATAATGCAGGTTTATATACTACATACTTGTGCGCTTTACAGCTAGTACTAAAACCGTCAGTTTAAAATAACAGCCACAAAATGGAGGACATTCAAGAGTGATATGTCACCGTTGTGGCATCTCTGTATATTTTGACGAAGGTCAAGTTTTTCAAACTTCCAAGTGAGAATGACTTGGGGGGTGTCTCCTAAGATAAAACAAATGAGTGAATTCAAAACAGCGATGAAATATACAACACATTATTTCACTCAAACATGGCCATATTCGAAGAGGTCATGGAAGTCATGACTCCTGTTCATATAGCCTATTAACAAAATGACTGGTCCTCGTCCTGGCGAATTCATCTTCTTTCATGGCTTGGCTTTGTCAGAACCATGACAGAGATGATGAGTTCAGGGTATGTGTGTTGGTTAAATGATATTTTAATTTCCATGAAATAAAAAAAGGGAATGGGGAACATGTGTAGATTAGATAATTAAATCAGTTGTCGTAGATACTTCTGATAGTAAGGTAAATTGATAAATAGTAAAATTATTAATAAATTAATAAACAATGTTTGGAGAAGTCTTCTGTTGTAATTAAATTATCCTGAAGTAAATGAACAAGACATGAATTCAACTCCATATACATGATATACTAATAACTGGTTTATATGGTACTGTACACTTTGTATTTCATGTAGGTGGACCCCAAAGATACCAAAGACCGTGTGATAGTGTACTTCAAAATCAAGCCAGAAGTGATTACTCCTGACAACCTTCAGAGTAATGTGTTTATATCATCAATGATAGACTCACCGATCAGTACACTCTACCATGCTGTTCAGAAGATCTATGCCCCCCTTCTCCTGGAGGATGCCAAGTGGAGTCGGAACTTGGACCCCAAATTACAGAGTCTGCTGACAGAACTGGAGGCTGGTCTTGGTACGGCCATTCGAAAACTGGACCCATCATTCCAGGGAAAGATTGGGGATGGCGGAGAGGAGAACCTAGGAAGTGAGTGGCAGCTTTTGGAATTTTTCATGTTTATATAATGATGATAATGATTCCAAGAATCACCTTCTTTCCCTCTAAGTTCTCAGTGCCAAAATTCTAAGTAGGGGAAAATACCTACATATGATATCTGGCTTCCATAAATATGACTTGAAGTTTGAAAACCAAAGATGTAATTAGCCTCAAAATCTAGGCGGGAATCGATTCTTATTGAACTCTGCGAAAGTGACCTATGTTATGACAGGTACAAAATAAAACACATTTAATGATATAAAACTTAACTTGTCCCTCGCTGAACAAATGGAAGAAATTGAGCATAGAAATTTTTTGCTGTCAGTGTCAGCAAGTGTATACACGTGTGGTGTGTTCTGTATACATATTCTCTGACACTTTACCAAACCGTAAACATGAGTCATGACATTATTTTTTGGCAAATTTGTGCATGTCATTATATCATTTTCATTTCCATGTACAACACATAACATTATGGTGAGACAGAGAGCCAATCAAAGCAGACTCCTCAGACATGAGATTCTTACATCCATTGAATATAGCAACCTCATGTCATTAAATATAAAAGCTATGATAGTTTAGCATGTTTCGCCAATGAAAAAAAGAGAGAGAGAGTTCACCAAATTTGCTGATTTTGTGGCTGGTAACATCTATAAGCTTTTATTCAATTTCCATTGTGCAGTCGTTCTAGCTGTTTCATTTGGACACAATTCACCTGGGCATTTATTTTCATCCATAAAGTGTATGTAGCGTAGTGACAAATTTTAATAAATATTATCCAAATCTATCACATCCTGTATTATCTCCCAAGGTATTTTGAGCCCAGAAGATGAATTTCAGTTTTGGTCTGATGCAAGTCGATCGGGTAAAAAGGCAGATGTCAGAGAGAGAGCTGCACATTTTGTCAACCTTTTCCAACCCATCTCCAAGGATTATGGCGGGTTGGACGCCCTCGCTCTCCAAGATGCCATGGAGTTGGTGGAGATTACCCAGGATACCTTGGACGATGTGTGGAAACAGTCAGAATATGACCCCTACCCAGAGGACAGGATGAAACACCTCATGGATGTCATAGGTCTGGCTTATCATGAAAATGTTTTCCAAGTACAATATGACATTAAAGCTTCTACCAAATGGTCCCCACACCCCATACTTTTGTGATGCTAGGTTATATTTGACTTTTAATAGCGCTTTAATTTTTCTGAGAATGGTCGAAGTTTTCAAAAAAACAAACTTGAAAACCTCCATTACCACGCCTGTTTGAAAACAGCGGATGTTGTTACCTGCTGACCCATGACATATAATCTGATTACGATCGTTCATAGCAAAACATCGTAGTGAATTGTCTAGTTGATATTTCCATTGTAATGCCAACAACGTCACAAAGCTGAATGTAGTGTCTTTGTTGATGTCATGATGGTATTGTCATACCCAGTTGTTGTGCAATAAAGCATCCAACCCAATCGACTAATCGATAGTGTACGACGTTATCGTAATCAGACTCTGACAACACGGGTCAGAGGTTACGGCTTCAATACGTTTTTCACCCCATCTGTTTTATTGTGTTAAAAACTCCAATCTGATGTCCTTTTTCGTAGAAAAAAATATCAACTTGTTGTTTTCACAGCTTCTCTGTATGCTTTCATGTAAAGTGAACAGGGGGTATTCTGTAGAACCTTCAATCTTGATCGCTTAAATCAAACAAAATCAAAATGATCTGATGTACAACATACATGTATCCAATGATGGGGAAACTGACAATTTCACTAACAATGTTCCTCTTGATGCATCTTACTGAGTTCCCATGGGTGCTTGACAACTTGGAAAGTCCTTGAATTTTCTATTACCAATTTCCAGGCCTTGGAACTACTTGAAATTCCAGATTTTTGTCTGTCTGTCCTGGGAAGTCCTTGAATTTTAGCCTTGAGAGAAAATCAAAATCCTTATTATGTTGTTGGTCACATTATTGGAACTATGCCATTTACGAGCATTCAAGTATTGAGAATCTTTCTGTATGTAGTGCTTGAAGGCTGCTTGAAATCCTGAGAAAAAAATTGATTTATGTTCTCGAAAGTCCTGGAAAAATATTTTTGGAGAAGGGTGGGAACCCTGATTTGTTGGTAATTGAATATTTAAACACAGACATTCATAATTTATTGTGGTACCTAACTGTTGGACTTCAAATCCACAGGTGGATCATTGGGGCGATATGTTCAGAGGAAGCTCTCTGCAGAGGACATCTGGTTTGGTCAGTTTTCTCGTATCCGTGATGCGCTGAGATCTGGGAATGCTATCTGTGAACGGTGGATTCAAGTGTGT
This sequence comes from Hanleya hanleyi, assembly GCA_036873755.1. Taxonomy (NCBI): domain Eukaryota; kingdom Metazoa; phylum Mollusca; class Polyplacophora; order Lepidopleurida; family Hanleyidae; genus Hanleya; species Hanleya hanleyi. Next base: position 22,336 of record JAVTVY010022244.1, read on the forward strand.
GAGACACTGACGTCCCAATTTTGGAAACGATATGGACCCAATCCCTGGAGAGGACAGGTCTTTGTGCCCATCAACCTCCGTGATCTTCTGGCACGTCTGGACGAGGTATATCTTTAGCAAATTTTGTGCCAAGTCAACATGAATTTATCTACCACACAAATTTAGATCCTGTGTGCATTTCATTTTCACTTCTTGTGAGATCAATGACATTCTTCTCCAAGAACTGGTCAGATAACACAAAACATATCCAGGGTCCTCATTTGATAATATTCATATGCATGGAACAGCTTCATAATCTCCGTAATTCTTCGGATTTGAAAACCTTTTTAGCCCACCATCATCAGATGGTGGGCTGTTCAAATCGCTTTTCGTCCGTGGTCCGTCGTCCGTCGTTCGTCCGTCCGTCAGTCCGTCTGTAAACAATTCTTGTTATCGCGATTTCTCAGGAACTACTTCATGGATCTTTCTCAAATTTGGTACACAGGTTCCCCTTGGGGTCTAGTTGTGCAAGATACCTTTTCGGTCCGATTCGAAAATCCAATATGGCCACCAGGCAGCCATCTTGGATTTCCCCATGAAACCTTGTTATCGCGATTTCTCAGGAACTACTGCATGGATCTTTCTCAAATTTGGTACACAGGTTCCCCTTGGGGTCTAGTTGTGCAAGATACCTTTTCTGGTCCGATTCGAAAATCCAATATGGCCACCAGGCAGCCATCTTCGATTTCCCCATGAAACCTTGTTATCGCGATTTCTCAGGAACTACTGCAAGGATCTTTCTCAAATTTGGTACACAGGTTCCTCTTGTGGTCTAGTTGTGCAAGATACCTTTTCTGGTTCGATTCGAAAATCCAATATGGCCACCAGGCAGCCATCTTGGATTTCTCCATGAAAAATTGTTATCGTCATTTCTCAGGAAGTACTGCATGGATCTTTCTCAAATTTGGTACACAGGTTCCTCTTGTGGTCTAGTTGTGCAAGATACTTTTCCTGGTCCGATTTGAAAATCCAGTATGGCCACCAGGCAGCCATCTTGGATTTCCCCATGAAACATTGTTATCGTCATTTCTCAGGAAGTACTGCATGGATCTTTCTCAAATTTGGTACACAGGTTCAACTTGGGGTCTAGTTGTGCAAGATACCTTTTCTGGTCCGATTCGAAAATCCAATATGGCCACCAGGCAGCCATCTTGGATTTCCTCATGAAACTTTATCGTCATTTCTCAGGAAGTACTGCATGGATCTTTCTCAAATTTGGTACACAGGTTCCCCTTAGGGTCTAGTTGTGCAAGATACCTTTTTCGGTCCGATTCGAAAATCCAATATGGCCACCAGGCAGCCATCTTGGATTTCCCCATGAAACCTTGTTATCGCGATTTCTCAGGAACTACTGTATGGATCTTTCTCAAATTTGGTACACAGGTTCCCCTTGGGGTCTAGTTGTGCAAGATGCCTTTTCTGGTCCGATTCAAAAATCCAATATGGCCACGAGGCAGCCATCTTGGATTACCCCATGAAACCTTGTTATCGCGATTTCTTAGGAAGTACCGCGTGGATCTTTCTCAGATTTGGTACACAGGTTCCCCTTGGGGTCTAGTTGTGGAAAAAACCTTTTTTGGTCCGATTCGAAAATCCAATATGGCCACCAGGCAGCCATATTGGATTTACCCATGAAAAATTGTTATCGTCATTTCTCAGAAAGTACTGCATGGATCTTTCTCAAATTTGGTACACAGGTTCCTCTTGTGGTCTAGTTGTGCAAGATACTTTTCCTTGTCCGATTTGAAAATCCAGTATGGCCACCAGGCAGCCATCTTGGATTTCCCCATGAAACATTGTTATCGTCATTTCTCAGGAAGTACTGCATGGATCTTTCTCAAATTTGGTACACAGGTTCAACTTGGGGTCTAGTTGTGCAAGATACCTTTTCTGGTCCGATTCGAAAATCCGATATGGCCACCAGGCAGCCATCTTGAATTTCCTCATGAAACTTTGTTATCGTCATTTCTCAGGAAGTACTGCATGGATCTTTCTCAAATTTGGTACACAGGTTCCCCTTGGGGTCTAGTTGTGCAAGATACCTTTTTCGGTCCGAATCGAAAATCCAATATGACCACAAGGCAGCCATCTTGGATTTCCCCATGAAACCTTGTTATCGCGATTTCTCAGGAAGTACCGCGTGGATCTTTCTCAGATTTGGTACACAGGTTCCCCTTGGGGTCTAGTTGTGGAAAAAACCTTTTTTGGTCCGATTCGAAAATCCAATATGGCCACCAGGCAGCCATATTGGATTTACCCATGAAACTTTATCGTCATTTCTCAGGAAGTACTGCATGAATCTTTCTCAAATTCGGTACACAGGTTCCCCTTGGGGTCTAGTTGTGCAAGATACCTTTCCTGGTCCGATTTGAAAATCCAGTATGGCCACCAGGCAGCCATCTTGGATTTTCCCATGAAACTTTATCGTCATTTCTCAGGAACTATTGCATGGATCTTTCTCAAATTTGGTACACAGGTTCCCCCTAGGGTCTCGATATGCAAGATGCCTTTTTCGGTCCGAATCGGAAATCCAATATGGTCACCAGGCGGCAATCTTGGACTTCCCCATGACATTTTGTTATTGTGATTTCTCAGGAAGTACTACCTGGATCTTTCTCAAATTTGATACTCAGGTTCCCCTTGTGGTCCAGTTGTGCAAGATACCTTTTCTGGTCCGATTCCAAAATCCAATATGTCCATCAGGCGGTCATCTTGGATTTCCCCATGAAACTTTGTTATTGCGATTTTTCAGGAACTACTGCATGGATCTTTGTTAAATTTGGTACACAGGTTCTCCTTGTCGTCTAGTTGTGCAAGATACCTTTTCTGGTCCGATTCAAAAATCCAATAGGGCGAACAGGTGGCCATCTTGGATTTTCCCATGCAAATTTGTTATCGTGATTTCTCAGGAAGTACTGCATTGATCTTTCTCAAATTTGGTACACAGGTTCCCCTTAGGGTCTAGTTGTGCAAGATACCTTTTTCGGTGTCCGAATCGAAAATCCAATATGGCCACAAGGCGGCCATCTTGAATTTCCCCTTGAAACATTGTTATCGTGAATTCTCAGAAAATATTTCATGGGGCCTAGTAGTGCAAGATACTTTTTTTTGGTCCGATTCGAAAATCCAATTAATACGGTATTCTCAAGTTGTGACGTTGCATCACAAGAGTCGGCGGATCAAACGGTGGGGCATATTCTATATATTGACTATAGAGAATATCCATACCTTCACCTTCCATATCAAGGAGTTCAAATAATTCGGAATTAAAATGTATTTCTTCAAATTTTAAGTCAGTTTTCTTTAGTCCATGCAGTAGCTAATGAACTGCCCCACCCTTTCGTCTGCCGGCGGGTCGGCTACATGAAGGGACGTCACTCTTGTGACTCAACGTCACAACTCGACAACTGTAGACTACTGCATGTTTCGATCCAAGGGAGATAATCTGGATTCAGCCACTTTCGAAGTTTCAACATTACTGCGCGGACCGGATCCCTTCAGTATTAAGTATTGTACCATCTTACTATTTTCGAGCATGGTATCTTAAAAGAGATATCTCAAACTAGCCCAGTAAACAGAACAAAATTAGCATTCGTTTCTAATGATAAAATCTTAAGTATATTTCATAGCTCATGCCAAAGTGTCAAAGAGATTGGTCTTCGCTTTCAGTACCCAATGATGAAAAAAATAAATAAAAAAAATACTACAAAACGGAGGCGAAGGATCCTCCGTACATGTACATTCACTTTCAGACCAACTTTGCTCATTTCTCTTGTATTATAACAACCGACATAAGTACAGTTTCTAGAAATCTTGAAACTCCTGAAACTTAGATTATATCTTGGTGTTTTTCAGTGTCCCTTTTTCGATCTTTTTCGCTCAGATTCGAAATTCTGTAAACAAAATTACAAATCAATCGTTTGTTCGTAGTAACAATGAACAAAAAGATCCTCTAGTCATTAGCTTACAATTATCGGACAATGGTGGGCGCCAAGATCCTTCAGGATCTCGTTATAGTTTTGAGGTCCAATGGTAAAAGGTCGAGGACACTGTGGCCCAATAGATCAGGAAATCATCATAAATAGTTACTTCCAAGATAAACACCAGTTCAGGGATGTGGATTGTATTGACACTTGAGCTATACTGCAACTATAGGAAACCTATCGATTTTACTGTCTGTCCATGAAGCCCCATGTTCTCTTGTTTATTTGTGTGTGACATCTTCACGTTACGTCTTATATCATATGATGCAATCCCCATTTATAACCTGTATATATTTATTTTGTTTCTCAGATTTTGGTACTAAGAACTGTTCACGAACAAGTACTTCGCCTACTGTCTTCCCCGGAACAACAGGAGGTACACGTATCAGATGCCTTTACTCCATTTATGGGGCTCAACCCCTTACAGTATAACCCTTACACCCAACCCTTATGGCAGGCGGCTGTCACACAGTACGAGAGAGCTATGGCACCTGCAGAGCAGAAAATAGCTGGCAAATTGAGGACACAGTTCAGAGGAATTGATTCCAATCCACATCAGGTATCACATCTCAAATAATAATAATTCTATCACTATCATTTTCTTTGGACATTACCAGTTCTCTTTTTGGAAAAAAAAACAACTGGTAATGGAGTTTTGTGTACCATTCTGAAATTGAACAATGTGGCAGTTGTTTTGTACAGGATTCATTCTATATTTCTTTGGATTGGCTAAAAAAATGACTTACATTTTCATTATCCTCCTGATTGTTATTATTTATGTTATTATGTTTTATGTACATATGTATGTTTATGGAGCCTGTAAACACATGGTAAATGGGACTTGCTCCCGTGGGTATTCCTTGAAATAAATAAAAATAAAAAATATTCTGGAGTTGGAGCTGGACTGTCAGAGAGGAAGATGATAATTTGCCCATGGTAGCTCTTTAATATCATGGCTATAACAATCCTGAAATAACTATAAAATCCCTTTTTTCCAGCTCTTGAGAGAATTTCAACGCCACAAGGAGCTGATCAGAAGACCTATCATCAACAAAGAAATGGTTTCAGAGAGGTAAAACGGCACTCTACTCATGCATAGTCATTCAATGTACATTGTTTATCCTAAATCAATTAATTGTTCCATATTATTCTCTCAGATCAGATGAACTGCAAAGCTTTCCAATGTTCTGCTAAAATGTCAGAAATCAAGACCTTTGTAGATATAGTTGTTTATGTGTGGTAATAGTTCTGTGGGTTATTTTCTTCCGAGTATACAATGAGTCAAAACGTAGACCATCAGAAAACAGGAGCCACAACTTCGAAAACGTCCTTGATTGCCTCTCATTGTTTTTGGAACGTAATGACGTTATACTGGTCATCACTCATTCATCCAACGTAGCATGACGTCATGTAAAATGAGAAATAAAACTTGAATGAAGGAGACCTTTATAGTTTTCAATACGGATTTATAACAGGATAGCTTTGATATTGTTATTAGCATTATTTAGCAAAATATATTTGCCCCAAAACCATATAACAGTTATATCACATAAGACTAGATGTATGTAAGCAATGTTTTAGAAAAAACCCAAAAACTTTACAGTTCACTTTTAATTGCCAATCCAGCAGATTTCTGTACTTCTGTCATTTCCCAACAATCAGTGTTGCACAGCAGCTCTAAATAAAATATGATGCTGTGAGACCAATCTGATGCGAGCCGAGATGATTATTTAGTGGGCCATACCCATACATGAGCAGTGTGACTAACGTCACAGGATCTACGAAGTAGAGTAGGCATTAGGACTCGAACGCGAACTGGAAATCCCCACCCCCAGTTGAAATCCTGCCTATATTAAGATGGGCACCGCCCAAGTCAGAATCGCCAGTGATTTTCATCAAAAATCACCAGAAATTTTTATCAAAAGTAGGTCAGCTCAGAACTTGTTGGTAACAGTCTCCTAATGCCCCTTCATTCCAAAAATAAATAACGATCGCCGATTTAATTTTACAATTTTTTAACTAAAGGAAACAGATTGAATAATAAAAAGTTCAGTAGATTTCAAGCTTTACGTGTGAAAATACATTTACATCTCTTTAATGGTTTTCAGTGCCCTTGTCCAGGATCAAAACAACTTTTTGAATCGCATTATTTTCCCAACAATACAACAAATTTTTATATATATATAGTACAATAGTAGAAAGGTAGCATTTATGTAGTTTATGGTAATTCAACTCAAGACCAACACCATCTCTGCACAAGATAATAATGATTCTATGTCATTCTCCTGAGCATAACCGGTACAAAGACGAATAAATAACGTCTCTACATCACGTTGTTATCTAGATATATGAGACAACACATTTTGGGTATCGGCAATCTGATGAATGTACTATTCCGGTTTTCTTGTTTCACATTATATTCTATGACGGTTGATCGGTGATTTTCTTCATTGATAAACATTAAACCACCTCAGCTTCGTTGTGTGAATAGGAATTGCATTGCTGTGACACACCAACACACTCTGTGGCAGTGATTCTGTATCCCCTAATCAAGGAATCAAAATGGATCAAGATTTGAAATGACAAGAAAAATTTAGACATATTTTGTTTACACATGTAATTTTTTGTTTAAATTATATCCCAGTGTGATATATACTCAATATTCAAGAGGTACAAAAAAAACCTCAAAGTATGTGCTCATATTTTCACATCATGATCAAAGTTACTTTATCTAGTTAAATTCTACCCAAAGAAAATAAATTAAGACCCTTTAAACATGCCGTCATGGCTTTGTTTCACCATTAGTAAACTTTTATCATTGTTGCTCACACAGACTAATCTGAAGATGATACCACATCTTTCTTTCTTCTGCTGGGTTATTGCACCAGGCTGACTTAATTGGTTGATGTAGGATATTTAACCACCAGTGGGCAATTTGACCTGAATTTGAAGCCTGATGTGGTCTGTGATGAAATGTTTGGATGTGAAATAGGATACATGTTAAAGGCCACAGTTTACATATATCTATAACAATATACTGAATTGTGTGTATTGAGGCTGGCAAGTTGGTGATAGCAGTGTAGATAAATGCACTAACAAATGATGGAAAATTAGCATTTCCTATTTCATAAAAACAATTACGGATGGCATATCCCACCAGATTTTGTACTGTGTTATATATACAGTGAAACATACAGCCAAGGGTTCCCGATGGGCATGACAGTGCACTCGCTGAGCCATCAATAAATAATAAAAAAAATAATTATAAATCAACAATGCCCTAATGCACGTTCATGCCAAAAATCAAGGTTCTAATGTCAACGATTCTCCTTATTTTGCCGACGAAAGGATTCGGATGGACTGACTGACGGACTGACTGCCTCACTGACTCACTCATTACCGCACAATTTGCGATCTGTAGCCTACTTCGTAGGAATATGAAGTTAAAATTTTCTTCATTTCAGAGAAACATTACTTGGCCAGTTATCTGTTCATCTGAAGCAGATCCGCGATGACTTCAGCACTCGTACAGATCCCAGATCAGAGAAGGGGCCACCAAAGGGGAAGAACCTACCTGAATTTGTCAACAACATTGTATATGTGAGACAGTTAGAAGCAAAGGTATTAAGCTAGATACACCAGAACCAGGCTCATGCAGACTTGGTTTCTCTGGACTGAACAGTAGCTTAGCAAAAGACTCTTTCAATACAGAGCAGAAATAACTTAAACTTGAATGTGATTCCCTCGCATGCACATCATGGTCAAAATAATGCTGCGTTAAAAGCTGATGCATAGAGCTGAGAACAAGCTTGCCACTCTTAAGTGATGACGCATAAAGTCACAATGAGGAAATGTGCTGTTTGAAAATACTCTCTTATGCATTTTCTGATACAACCAAGGGACATGAGAGGTAAATATCACAGCCTGCGACTGTCATATTGGTAGTCGCAATCAAATATTTTGATTTTTCTCTAATCGCATTCAGGGTTAAGTTATTTCTACCCTGTACTGTACCTTCTCACCAGGCATTGGCAAATATTCTGTTGTCAAACATGACCTTAGTATGTATTCAGTGATATTTTACTTCTTGTGTTCTGCATATGCTGATCTTTCTTTTATTTGCATTGTAGGTTGATGAAACAACAAATGTGGCAGAAGCTCTGCTGGGTGATTTGAACGGCTTCAAGAATTTCCGCAGAGAAGCATCTGATTTGTTGGAGGAGCTGAAATCCTGGCGTAGAGATCAGTTTGACGAATGGTCTCGTGATATGCAGGCTTTGATTGATGATCCAAAACAACCTCTGAGGTTAGACTGGTAGATAAGAGGGTACACTGTTAGTGTGCCTACAATTGATGACCCTTTGTCTGCTTATACGTATTTCACTTTGTGTTATCAACGTAGGTAAACTTGAGTGATACACTTGATGGCAATATAATACTAATACTATGTGTCTTTAGCAATCTCGAGAAAGATTTACTCCTGATTTCCTCTTTAATTGCAATGTGTATTTTTTCTTTGAAGAAAATACAGAATTCTTCAGTGGTAGTAAAAGTAGTATTCATGTGAGTCGTCAGTTATGCTGTTCTAATAATTTTATTAAATTTTCTACCATTTGTTCTCAAACTTGAAGCTTGGAGACCAATGGGCGGCTGATGGAACTGAATCGTGCCGACGGCAAACTTCACGTAAACTACAGTGAGCGATTGGTTACTTTGCTCAGAGAGGTTCGTCAGCTGACTTCATTGGGATTCGCTGTTCCAGCAAAAATCCAACATGTGTCCACCATAGGGCAGAAATTCTACAGACACGGTGTTATCCTGAAACAGGTGATTCACACGTTTTGTCATTCTGTAAAATAACATTCTGTTTAATAAATTAGGATTGGATAACAAGAAATTATCATGAAGTTCTTGCTGTATACAGTAGATAGAGCCTTCTGTGAAAAATAATCAAGTCGTTTAATAAAAGTTATTCCAACCAGTTCCCAACTTCTGAAAATATCACTCAAAGAGTTTCTTGAATAAAATGTGTAAATTTTAGTCTAACAGTTTTATTATGGCATTTCTATTTCTGAAATAGTGGATAACAAATTTGTATATGTGATTGTGACTTCCACACTCTTTGGAGAGAGAGAGAGAGAATTAAGGTTTAACTAAGGTTTTCAGTCATTCGACTAAAAAATCTATGAGACTATGACTTGTGATTGATAATGTTGTCAAATTTTTGTCCTTATACAGTCATTTTGTCTAATTAAGAAACTTGTGCGAAAGGATAAAACAGTTTGCATGATAGTAGTGGGCAGTTTGCTTCTGACAATTGGATATCATATACCCGACCTTTTACATGATGTTAGTTTATTTAAGGATTCGTAACCCCCCTGAGATAGTTTTTTACACCCCTTATTAATTTGTCTTCTGTAGCAATAAATATTCAACATAGCAATAATAATGTACATATTTTATGAAGGGGTATGTTCTGAGGAATTATCATAGCTACTACTGTGTAGAAAATGTTCAAAATTTTTAAAAATGAAAACTTTAGCCTCCATTATTCAATGAACTAGTAAACGGCTTCTCAGTTTTTTTTTAAATTTCTGCCTAGTTCTATATTTATTGAATTACAAAAATCGATTATCTTACAACTTTTTTCATTAAAAGTTGAATAATTAAAAAACTCAAACAAAGTTATAAAAACTGAGACATCATTGACTAGATCACAATGTAAATAACAGGCATACCAAATTTCACAAGCATGGCTTGAATACTTTACATGAAATACGAGTTGAAAACTTGAATTTTGGAAAAAAAAATTAAATGCTAGAAATTGTTCAAAAAAACGTTCAGCTGAACATTTGAAGGAATAATTCTAATATTTCTCATGAATTCTGTTACAAAATACACTTTTCAATCTGCCATATAGTACCTAGTCGTCAACCTACTTATTCCAGATATTTTTGGTACAAAATATATTCATTATAATGGTTTAAATTCAATTTAAATGTAGGAAACTTGCCAAAACTTGTTGGGCTGGAAATTTTTTCAGACCTGTGCTGATCGCTGCACGGTGGGTGTCTGAGCAAAGCCCAGGCTGCTCTTCTGTTTATCAATATGTCAGACAATTAGGCGGGTCATTCCCTGCAGTCGATTAGAGGACAAAACACACTCATGCAGTCATTAACACCTCACAATACAAAAGGTTAATCTCTAACCAGTGGGGTACAGGACCGCACAGCGTAATCTGTTTAACTTTTATATATTTTTATATTTTAGGAACTAAATTTCCAAACCTGAAATTGAACCACTTATTATTCGATTTTTGATTTAATTTTTTCTCCAAATACTAGACACAATACTAAATATTCAAATAATGTAGTAACAAAAACATGACAATTTTTACCCTCAAGGGGGGTGGGGGAACGTATCATTAACAGAATTTATTGGTATGTGTATAGTAATGTATTGATATATGTTCCATGTACAGGTGGCCCATTTCTATAATACCATTGATCAACAAATGATTCCCAGTCAGAGGACTATGATGCTCAACTCAGCCCTCCATTTTGAGAAAATGATCAAGAACCCCAAAGCAGGTTTGTTCAACTAAGTGACCAAATAGGACAATCTTCTTAACCATGTCATGATCATGGGTTTTTTTGTTCTCAAATGTTATGTTCAAAAAAACATTTCTCGTTTTGTTAGTGTTTACAAAGGAAAGTACTGAGAGTTTGAAATTTGCATATTCTCTGCCATTTAGAAGACACAATGGGGGTGTTGTGTGATGCCCTCTGTTATACTTAACAGATAGAAATCACAATGAGGCTCATATGTATATGTCAATGAGATCTTGTGTAGAGTAAAACAACAAAGGGTAATATATTAAATGTGGTACGATGGAAAATGTCCTATACAGAACTGGAGTCTTCTAATACAAAAAAAGAGCTTTGAGAGATAATTAATTCAGTAGAAATGTTGTTGTTGATGTTGCTGTTGTGTATAAATGTATATCCATTGTGATGATTATACGACACCCATCTCCATGTAGTCTAAACATTTAATACACAATAGAACTACCTGTAAATGTAATTGATGTACTGTGCAGGAGCGAAGGCTCGAGGTGATGGACAGGACCTAGCTGTACAGGTGACTTGGGATAACCCAGAGGAGCTGGAGAGTTACATCAAGAAACTTCAGACTGCGGCAGACAGACTGACCACAGAGAACCGACGGCTTCGTAAATCTCACTTTGTTGTCTGTGACAAGGTGTGAACATCTCGGATATATATCACTGTACATGCTCTTACAAAACTAAGCTGGCTGATATAACTGCAGTGGTTGAACATCTTACCATGGGTATTTCAGTATTATAAGAAATGTGGAGGAGAGAAGAAATTATTTGTAATATCATATTGAAACGTGAATTTCTGAGTGAAAATATGATAATTGAGTTGGAGTAACTTTATCAACATAATTTATGGGATGGAAAGGAGGAGGTGTGACCACAACTGAATTGCTGTCTGACAATCACCCTTCTTAAAAATATTCTCGTTTATCTCAAGTGTATATCCACTTTATCTGAAGTATTCAATCACTCTTTCTGGAGTTTCAATTCACTTTATCTCAAATAATAATTTATTCTTTCTTGAGTATTTATTCACGCCTTCTTGTACATTTATTCACTTTTTCTCAAGTAATTATTCACACATTTTTGAGTATTTGTTCAATTTATCTCAAGTATTAATTCACTTTATCTCAAGTATTTATTCACTTTATATATTGATTCCTATTTGTGCTTATTACTCTGAAGGTTCAGCAGATGATGAGTGTAGAACTATTACGACAACAACAGAAATGGAAGGACGCTCTAATGGACATACGTCACCTCATGGCTGGATTAGTACAACAGGTACAGGCTACAGAGTAGTTCTCATCATATTTAAAAGGTTTATACAGATTATTTCTCAGAAGACTTTTTCAATCAAAACCGAACAACAGACCACAGTATAGGTCGACTCAGGACACATTTTCAACGAGCATTTCCCTGACCACGCAACAGCTTGACACGTGGCCTTGTGGGATCAGTTAGGAACTTCTTCTGCTATTCTTTTTGTTTTTGTTACCCCTCGGCCAAAATTTGGCCGAAGGGTATTGTCGTCGTCATGTACGCCTGTCTGTCCGTCCGTCCGTCTGTCCGTCCGTCCGTCACACCTTTCTCGTTACCAAGATATCTTTAGAACGACTTACCCTAGGCACACCAAACTTGCAGTGCGCATCCGTATGCTTGTGACCCAGAACCCTATTGAATCTGGACCTGATTGGTTGGAAACTTTGGCGGCCATCTTTAATTTATGCGAAACCATCACAGCTTTCTTGTTACCAAGATATCTTTAGAATGACTTAATCTAGGCACCCCAAACTTGCACTGCACATCCATATGCTCATGACCCAGAATCCTATTGAATCTGGACCAGATTGGTTGGAAACTTTGGCGGCCATATTTAATTTATGCGGAATCATTAATCTTGTGTATCTTAGGTACCATTTCTCTGTTCAGTGTGAAACTTGGTATAGATCATCGATGCATCAAGAAACTTCAAAGGAATGACCAAACCAGTTTCCCTGATTCGGTTAAAACCTTGGCGGCCATCTTTAATTTATGCAAAATCTATGATATATATCTCTGATACCATTCAAGTGTTCTATACGAAACTTGGTATACAGCATCGATGTATCAAGAGATCTGCAATGTATAGCCACATCAGTTCCTCTGAGTGGCGGGAAGGATGGGCGACCATCTTTAATTTATGCAAAATCATTAATGATCTCTATCTCTGATACTGTTCGAGTGATTGATGTAAAATTTAGTATATATCATCGATGCATCAATAGACTTACGATAAATGGCAGTTCTGGCATTTCTGATTGGGCGGAAACCTTGGTGGCCATCTTTAATTTATGCAAAATCTTTAATGATGTATATCTTTGATACCATTTCAGTGTTCTATATGAAACTTGGTATCCAGCATCGATGTATCAAGAGACTTGCAATGAATAACCACATCAGTTCCTCTGAGTGGGGGAAGGATGGGCGGCCATCTTTAATTTATGCAAAATCATTAATGATCTCTATCTCTGATAACTTTCAAATGCTCGATGTAAAATTTGGTAATGAATACCACAAGAGAATTATGTAATGAATACCGGTTTCTCTGATTGGACGGAAACCTTAGGGGCCAGTCCTAATTGCAAAATTTTTCATAATCTGTATATTTGTCACTTGACTGCTTGGTGTTCCTGAAGTCGTGATTCAAATTGAATACATTATGAATGGCTGGCGTCCAGAGCCGAGGGGTTTTCAGATGCGCAGCTTCGTATTTTTTTTTGATGTTGGGAATTAGTTAGCGGCATCTGTGAAACTGATAAATTTTGTTCATAAATTCCACAAAATCTACACTTAAAAGTAGTAAAATGATTGTTGGAGAATTTCTCCAAGTAGTTTTCTCTATGCGGCAAGTGAAAAATAAACTGTTCCAAAGTGTAAACAAAGTTAGCAACTGCCAATTTTGAAGTGGATTCAAGAGGATCAAAATTAAATGTAATATTTTAAGCCGTCCGTTCTTTAGTAAAATGAACTAGAAATTTTGCAGGATAACCTAATCTGAACATCATCTTAATTAGAGATTATCAGGAGATATCAGAAAGAGTTTCATAGGTGGTCACAAGAAACCATGCCGAAAACTACTGGCTGCCGATATGTGGTTTATTGCCCATACAAATGCTACAACTTGCCTGTATAATGTATCTCACATACATTAATAATATCAATTTGAATAACCATCCTACAAAGTGCTACATCCAATACCTCAAGTTAGAATCTTACATTTTGATTTCATGAGCACAGTATATTTATTATCAGATAGCACCTGATTGCAGGGAAATTAACTCCACAGAAGGTATTAACTATTGTCACAGGTGGGCATGTAAAGTGTGACTATTACAGTCAGTTCCGAAAAAGACATTCAGTGTATTAAATCAGTTACGGTAAGCGATCCAAATATTCGATCGCCGGAAGTGATTTTTTTGTCCCAAAATGGATGCTTGATCGTAAAAATTGGATCGTACGCCCCTCTACAATGACGAGAAAAACCGGCTCGATCGAAAACATTAGATCGCGGAAGTGAGAGAAAAGCACGATATATCCGATTATCTCCCCACAACGTAAACATTGCCGCGATAATTATAGTCATTGCATTGTACATTAATAAAATAAATTTGTTTATAAGAAATCTGATTCACCCATAGCCCTACATAACGTAATACATTATTTTTTGGAAGAAAACGAGATGAACTATATAATATTAAACTTCGACAAAGAAATTTCACCATACTGATTTGGTTTTATTAAAAGTCCGATGTGACAAAATATCATAAAGAATGATACATTAATTGGGTGAACAATTTGGTGAATTAAGCTCCTTAAAATGTTCGTAATTTGAAGAAATTTGATAGACGAATAAGGACTTCGTTATGATATCAAACCACGCATTATTATATTACGTATTTGTAGGACATTTATATAACAAATTTGATACATGGCATTCGACGGATGTTGATCGCGATTGTTAACTTATTTGTCAACCGTATATGCTAAACCCCTAGGTGTCCCCCCATCTTCCTGTCTGACCTACTCTGTATATTGATCGTGCGTAACGCACGTGGGGCCCCGTCTGCCCAGGAAGGGTGAGAGCTCAAAGTCGGTTGCATACAGAAACCTGCCTTGCGATGTATACTATTATAAAATGCGTGGAGTCAAATCTACTTTCCCGCAGCGCGGCCTTCCTCTGTTATAGAATTTATTGTAACTTACCATGTGCTTTGCATTGTTTATATACATGTATTGAGTGCATTCTGTAAAACCTAGAGTGGTGTGTCCGATGTCTGCGATTGATAATAATAATTTAATAAACGGATGATATATGGAAGGACAATGATAGAATTGTTTCTCTGTTAGGGGCCTACTTGTTCCGGTCACGGCTTCAGTGTTTTATCGCCACCTATTATTATCTTAAATTATCTGAAATCGTTGAATGCTGTAAAATAGATAACTGTTAATTGATCTTTGTTTATATAAGAAAATACGTGTGTTGGCTTTTTTTTGTTTCAAGTCATTTTCGCTGGCTATTCAAAATCCGCCGTTGATACCGACCGGTTCGATAAAAATGCTGTTGTCAAACAATCACAGTGCTAAAAGCCTTCAAAGCCAAGACAGAACAAGTTTCAATGAGGGTGTTGTGAAAATTATATACGGGACAAACAGGGGCCACACATTAATGAACACAAAAACCCATAATACTGCAACGTTATTTGAAACCCCCAATCGCCTCTTGCTGGTGAATGGCGAGCTGAATTCGGGCTTCAGAAGGGGCAAGGTATTCCCCAGTGTTGTTACACAGTATGGGTGAAACTTGCATGCTGCACGTGATGCAGTCCAGATTCCCCCTGTGGACTATAGTATTGGACCCTTCTATCTTGATTTAACAGGGAGTACTAGTGTAATTCCCTCTGCTGGTAACCTAACCCTCCCGCACACCCCTATCTTGACTTTGGATTCTTCCATTTGATGTCGATTTCTCTGAAGGACAAGCTGGGAAGCGTGGCAAGATCATTAAAACAAATATGCTCACAGCTGGACATCCTAAAAATAAACTAAACACTTCATTTGCAAGACTATCCCACAACAGACACCTCCAGGTAAATGTGAATACAGATTGTTACACCGGTGAGAGGAGTTAGGACTCAAAACAATGTAGCCATTGACAATTTAAATATCAAAGGAGAGTCTGTCAAGACTTGGAAAGTAAGGGGCCCTGAGGGGTTATACTATTACGCCCTGCCATGTGAACACCTCAATCATTTCAAGTTTGTTTCATATAAAGTGGACTTTACTGACGGTAATAATCATAATAATAAATATACCAGCAAGAGGCAATTGAAGGGGGTTTTGGTGTTAATGTGTGGAGCCTGTTTGTCCCGTATATAATTTTTACAACACCCTCATTCAAACTTGTTCTTTCTTGGCTTTGAAGGCTTTTATCGGAAGAAAAGGAATGGAATATCTTATGTAGCATTGTGATCTTTCACGAGCGCTGAATTGAAGGGTCGACAACAGCATTTTTATCGAACCGGCCGGTATCAACGGCGGATTTTGGATAGCCAGCGAAAATGACTTGAAACAAAAGAAGCCAACACACGTATTTTCTTATAGAAACCTGGGACGAGTATAATATTCGTCCCAGTAGAAACAAAGATCAATTAACAGCTCTCTATTTTACAACATTCAACAATTTCAGATAATTTAACATAATATCTCCAGGTGGCGACAAAACACTGAAGCCGTGACGGGGGATAAGTAGGCCCCTAACAGAGAAACATTTCTATCATTATCCTTCCATATATCATCCGTTTATTAAACAAAATCGCAGACATCGGACCCTTAGTTAAAGAACAAATCGGCAACCATTTAATTCCCGCAGTGAGCGGCTATTGGTCTCAGCATAATTTTTCACAATATTTGCAAGACCGTCACACGTTTGTTTCTTGAATTCGCAAAAAGAATATGTCTATCGTTTTTAATATAATAGAAATAATTTGACACTCGCGCAACTATTATGTTTCACACGAAGTTGTTTTTATTTACCATTCAGGAATATATGCTATTTAGATTTGGTTTAGGTCACATTAACAACTCCATTTTGCGTATCCGTCGATACTGCCGATCTCGCGCATAATGTTGCGTATCTGTTCATATTCATTCTAGCTATTGCCGACCGTGTGCGATCGAATTTAAGTTAGATCGTCTCATTTTAGAATTTGTGGGTGATTGTAAATCAGTTAGAATATCCGATCGTAAATCTCCCGAAAAAATGGGGTCGATCGTAAATCGAAAGATGATCGTATATATGGATCGCTTACCGTATTGTCTTTTCGAGGGTTCCATCTCCCTGTAGTGTCCTCTGAAGGCTAGGTCTCCAGAGGACACTATCAGGAGATCGATCTTAAGGGAACAGGCCTCCCATGTGATATCAAGTCCATAGAAAATGTATTACAGTCTGTCTGTATGTCAGTCAGTCACACAAATTTGTTAGTACAATAACTTGGGAAACTCCTACTGTCGGGATGTTTCTTTATCCAGGGGTTTGCTGCAGACAGTATGGCCCTGTGGAAAAGCCATTGGGATCGTCAGATGTACAAGACCCTGGAACACCAGTACCAGATGGGACTGGAGGCACTCAATGAGAACCTACCAGAGGTCAAAGTTGAACTCACTTACAGGTAAACTTCTAGCATTATATACCTGTTGAATATTGATGTCTATTCATATTATTCCTGTGTCATTGCTTGATATCAATGTTTGCTAGTGGACTTCTTTTGTGAACATTGTATCCATAGAGGATCCACATCTCTACCTTACCATCTTCATACACCAAGGTCAAGTTCTACGCTTTCAGGCCGGTAGGGCTTCCAAGGATTGACCTTAGATGTCGTCATGGGATTGAACTGGGGTGTCTTTGTGCGCACCCCAGGTCATAGAAAGAATTAAAGGATTTTCATCAATATTTTTTTTTCTCAGGAATATGTGTCAGAAGAGTTAGTACTTAACTAAGAATTTTTTAAAAATTGTTTTCCTTTTTGTGGGCGTATTTAAGCCTTTTTGGCAGCTCTATTTAGCTCCCAGTCAGATATGCATATTTGTGAAATGAAAGCGAGGCCGCCAATCTGTGACGTCACAGGCGCGAGAGCTCGCTAATGACAGGTAGCAATTTAGTATGGATTACATACTGGGAGAGATTTCTTTTAGTGGCATTTAGAAGTTGGAAAGTAGAAAAATAAACAAATTGCGTATGGATAACAACTTCTAGTTTATTCGGGACGACGTTTTGATACAGGTATCGTTCTCAAGTCAATGACATCAATAAATAAATAAGCAGTATATATTCATCCCCAGCGCGTATGACCTACTGATCCAGGAACCCCACCGTGCCTTGAAGCCTTCTTAATTAATCCAGCCATCTCCACAAGTCTAATCCTGTCCTATTAAATATTTCTCACCTGGTATAATACTATTGGTATCATACTGTTGACATTTACTCTAGGAACTGTATATATCCTGCTTATTTATTTATTGTTATTTATTATTTAATTATTTATTTTAATATCTAGTGCTGCAAAAGATCTTAAATTAATGAAGAAATGTACCGTGAAAGTTAAATAAAACATTGAGTTGATGGGCCGCAAAATCCGTATGGGAAGCGGCCCTTAAACTACAATTTCAATCAATCAATTGATGTCAAATACAGGCACAGATTTCTGCAAGAACCTACCCTGTTCCCAAGGGTGTCGTTAAGGAAGTCACCTCGAAAAATCCTGAAGACGCCCTGGTTCTCCCAGTTTTTTCTGGACGGCTTTGTGTGTACGAAGGGGTACCAAAACAAAGGAATCATCCACACGATTACAACACATATTTATCAGCATAATCTAACCAATAACAGACTTACCAACTTGTACATAGCGACTCTTCTTTACTTGTATTTATATTTCCCTCTGCTCTCTCATTGTTATTTATTATTTAATTATTTATTTTAATATCTAGTGCTGCAAAAGATCTTAAATTAACGAAGAAATGTACGGTGAAAGTTAAATAAAACATTGAGTTGATGGGCCGCAAAATCCGTATGGGAAGCGGCCCTTAAACTACAATTTCAATCATTGACTTGAGAACGATACTAGTACCTCTATCAAAACTTCGTCCTGAAGAAACTAGAAGTTGTTATCCATAAGCAATTTGTTTATTTATCTACTGGGAAAGAGTTAATCAGCTGTGACGAATCCAATTATCGGCTTTATCTGAACTGTGATTTTGTGGGCTTCTTCACAATTCGACTCGAGAATACTACCGCCTTATAAATAGCAGTGTAAATTGACTCCAAAATGCCGTGTTGTGCCGCCTACGGTTGTATAAACGAGCAGAAAAGGTTGTGGGGTGAACGTCAAGATATGCATTTATGTCCTCTGTATATAGATCATCATTTTCGATTAATTGTACAGCGATATACGCGATGGAGTAATCGCAAAACCACAGCTTAATGTATAGCTCAGACAACTGCCCGCAGGAGACGGTCGCCTGTCTGACGTCACACGGTCACGTGACGCCTAAGCTCATTAACGGGTTAACTGACGGAAATTGAGCTACAGGTCTTTAATTAAAAAGGCTTAAATATGCCCACAGCTTAATGTATACGCCCACAGCTTAATGGGGACAAGGTAAAAATTTTAAAAAAAATTTTTAGTTAAGTACTAACTCTTCTGACCCATATTCCAGAGAAAAAAAATATTGATGAAAATCCTTTAAGAGACTCAGCTTCTCAGACAGCTTGTCGTAAGACTAACTGGGACACCCATTGGGTTTCCGGGTGTAAAAAGGAATAGGATGTGAAAAGAAATGACCCAGATGTCGTGATAAGACAGAAATATTGTTGAAACCGTTGCTAATTTCCTGTAAAGATTTCCAAGTTTTCAATGTACAGTAACTGTTATGTTTTTTTATTGCAGACAACATCGACTTCAGTTCCGTCCACCTTTTGAAGAGATCAAAGCGAAGTATTTCCGAGAGATGAAGAAATTCATCAGTATCCCTAATCATTTCAAAGGTGTGGGTGAGAGTACAGAAAACATCATATTCCCAGCGATAATTGACCGAAATGCCGAGGGTTTTGTTACGTGTTACAAGAAGGCTGGTGTGTTGTTCAAGAGACTGGCTGCTGTGGTGGAACAGTTCAAGGTATTGTTTTGTCTTTAAATTTTGGAGACTTTACATTGATATACCTTCATCTAAT
This sequence comes from Hanleya hanleyi, assembly GCA_036873755.1. Classification (NCBI taxonomy): domain Eukaryota; kingdom Metazoa; phylum Mollusca; class Polyplacophora; order Lepidopleurida; family Hanleyidae; genus Hanleya; species Hanleya hanleyi. Next base: position 42,248 of record JAVTVY010022244.1, read on the forward strand.
CTTATCATATCTAAAATATAGTATGTCGTAAGACAAAGACTGAGTTGCATTTCATGAATTCACAGAAACTTGTTTGTTTTATATATTTGATAAATAAATAAAAATGTCTGAATTAATTTAGAGAAATTGTTGTCCAAAATATTTTTTGTTAGGAATGAGTATTAGAACATTCCTGAAGTATTGGTCCTTGCTCAGCATCTTGTCCATAAAACTGTTGATAAAAATAAATTTTGGAATACATCACCAGCGGCAAAAAAGCATAATGAAGCCCATGGATTCTTGTTCATTTTAGTTATAGTTCATCACATACTTATTTTTAAAAACTGTTTCTGCTCAGGACTGGGTTGTACTAGGGTCACTGGACCTTGATCAGTTTGTGGCAGATAATCTCAAGAACCAGTCCGACTGGGAGAAAAATTTCAAAGCACTTAAAGCCAGAGGGAGAGATGCTGAAAAACTCCCAAGGTAATTATGCATGTATTCTCTACTTCATCATAGCGTTCATATTTAATAATGGGTTATATAGTTTTGACTTTGCCTGTCTATATGACAGTCTATACATGTGACATCAAAGTCTTATGCTGTTTTTTAAATTTTAAACAGATCTACATTTACATGCCATGCAATATGCTTATCTTTGTTGTGGAAATGTGTTTTCCCAGTCTTAGATAAACATCTGCATTAGTGCAAGAGAGACCATTGGTACTGTTAGTTGGCTGGAATCCACATGAAGTGGTCTCCCTTGATAGAATATAGGGGGCACAGATTGCCCCTGTATTGAATGCATGCAGCTGGCGAGTGAGGTCGAGTGGTCGGCTCTCTGTGAGACTGGCCCAGCGTAAATAACCAACAGGTAGGCTTGTCTGTTATACTGGCATAAACCCCTGAAGTTGAAATTGCTACATCTTATGTGTGTATTTTTCAAACAGTCAAATTAAGGTGGACTGTATTACTGTGAGTACGAACCCTGTCAAAGGTGTTATTGATGACCATATCCAGAGATTGTTTGATGCCCTCCTCAACTCTCTACGCAAGTCTATCAGTCTGGATATCTCTTCTATTGACACCTTCCTCACCTCTGCCGTGGAGACTCTCTCTAAGAGGCCACAGACTGTGGAGGAGATTGGAGACGCCAATGGTAAACATGCAGAGTTTGCCAAAGAGAAAATGCAGGTGAGATGTCATATAGTTTAATATGAACTATTGAACAATAGATCTGAATTAATTGAAACAACAATTATTTTTTTCACAAAATTTGATCGATTTATGTGATATTGTTCCAGTAATTATGAGACATGATAATCTTTGTAATTAGAGAATGGTGTTATCATTTGACCTGATTATTTACCTGACTTCAAAATAGTCTCAGAGCAACAATATGTTTGTTTCAACATCAAATGGGATATGATAATTAAATATTCGTACCACTGATTAATTGACTCTGCAGTCAGATCATTTTATTGTTGTGTGAGAAAAATGAAATATATATATTGTGATAATAACTGGCTGTTCACCTGTTCACCCAACTGTTCATCCATAGAACATCTTAAGTTCTGCGGAAACAAATAAATAAATTTATATTCACTCTCTTACAGATTTTGCCATTGTTTGAGAAGGCAGAAAATAAAAACAAGTTGTTGAGATCCGTGGCTGGAGGAGGTGTGGAGTCCCTGACTCAGCTTCGTGCTAGGTGGGACAAGTTTGAACTGATGATGGAAAGTCACCAGCTTATGGTCAAAGAACAGGTAACTTTTGTCTCACAGCAAGTGTTGCTCTCAGTGGTGACTTGGTATTCACCGTTCCATCATTTATAGATTTATTTCTAACACCAAAAACACAGTATTGAGTATTGTATTGCAATAAACGAGTATTGGCGAAGAAATATACACATGATGCAGATTTAGCCAAATCATGATATGGCTACTGTGAATGACTTATTGAACTTCCTTTGTGAGTTGAAAAACACTTGAAATAGCATTCACTTGCATGATGTTATCAGTTATCTCCCCTTGATTGTGACAGTATAATTATCAATCAATTATCTCCACATGATTGTATTATGGATGAAGTCAGAGTTATCTCCCTTGTTTATAATTATGAATTTGGCCATTCCTGGTTCGACTTTTCTGATCACCCAAATTACTCCAGTTGCAAATCAACACCAATATCTTGCCCTCATGCATGTGTACATGCTCTGTGAACCTCAACCCACTTAGCCTTCACTTTGGGACGGTTTTGAAAGATCAATGGTGGTAGTGCTATTGATAGAATACATAGAATGCCTTGAGACATGAGCAATCACAGGTGATCCACCTTGTAGCAGGTATTATTTCTTATATTTTCTCAACTCTTGATGATAACATAGTTTCTTCAGAGATTAGAAATTTCAGCTTTTTAACTGATTTCAGCTTTTTATACGCCCGCCAAAAGGCGGACGTATTATGTGATGGCGGTTTCCGTCCGTCTGTCCGTCCGTCCGTCTGTCCGTCCCCCGTGTCCGGTCTATATCTGGGACAGTTTTCTATCTACAGTTCAAATTTTTGGTGACTGGATACCCTATGGGGAGACGATGTGTCGCGTACCAAAATGAAGGTCAAGGTCAGAGGTCAAAGGTCACTGGCCTAAAAAAACAGGAAATCACCGAAGTGTTCGTGTCCGGTCTATATCTGTGATCGTTTTCTATCCACAGTTGCAATTTTCTGTGAGTGGATACGTTAGGTGGAGACGATGTGTCGCGTACCAAAAATGAGGTCGAGGTCAGAGGTCAAAGGTCACTGTTGCCTAAAATCAGGAAATCACTGATCATTGACAGTTTTCTATCTACAGTTCTAATTTTTGGTGAATGGATGCCCTAGGGGGGAACGATGTGGTGCATACCAAATGTAGGTCGAGGTCAAAGGTCAGTGTGACCGAAAAATCAGGAAATCATTAAAAATTTCTAATTTTTTGTGAGTGGATTCAATAGGGGGAAATGAAGTGTTCCATACCAAAATATAGGTAAAGGTTGAAGGTCAAAGGTCACTGTCACCCAAAAATTAGGAAATTATTAAAAATAACATTTCTTTGTGTCAGTAGATACATTAGAGGACATGATGTGTCACATATCAAAATGTAGGTCAAGGTTAAAGGTCAAGGTCACTGTGACCTAAAATCATGAAATTATTGAAAATCATGATTTCTTGAGTCCATATAGAAAATACGGGTAGCCATTTTGTCATGTACCAAAATTTAGATCCAGGTCAATAGTCAAGATCACTGTTACACCAGAATCAAGGTCAAAGGTCAGTGTGACTTAAAACTCAGGAAATCATTAAAAACTACTAATTTTTGGTGAGTGGATTCAATAGGGGGAAATGAAGTTCGCATACCGAAATGAAGTTCGCATACCCAAAATTAGGTCAAGGTCAAAGGTCACTGTGACCCCAAAACCAGGAAATTGTTAAAAATCATGTTTTTTTGTGTCCATTGAGAAATTACGGGGTTTGTCATGTACCAACATTTAGGTCAAGGTCACGGTGACTCCAGAATCGAGAAATCTTTGAAAAGTACTTTTTTTGTGTCTAGATACATTAGGGGGACATGATGTGCCACGTACGAAAATGTAGGTCAAGGCCGAATGTCATGATCACTGTGACCCCCAAAATCATGAAATTCATAAAATCATGATTTTTTTGTGTCCATTGATATATTGATGAGAAGATGATGTCGTGTACCAAAATTTAGGTCAAGGTCACTGTGACTCCAAAATCAGATATCATTAAGTCACATTTTTTCATATGCCTATCGAAGATGAGATCATGTAATGCGATGTTGCGTTCTGTCCATCCATCCATTAACATTTGTTGTCCATACGATAGATATCTCTAGTTTCATGGTATGGAATGGTATCAAATACCTTACTCGCATGGTGAAGAGGAGCCATACATCAATTTGTCAAAGGTCAAGGTCACAGTCCCCCAAAACTGAATCATTTTTAGCTGATTGTATGTGTTAGATTGGAATATTCAGAGTTCTCTCCCCAACATGTATATGGCATTTGTCCTGTGGAGTCTCCCGTGTTTGAAACAGCTACATTTAGTTAAACTGTTGTGAAATAAAAACCATACTTTTGCTAATTTAACGGGGAGAGGGGTCCTTTATGAACTTCATTACCTGTTTATCAACTCAAGAATGTGGTTTACTTCATCCCTTTCTTCTTCCTTCATGAAAAATTCTCTCGTCTGAAAGAAATCCATTTGCAAGAAAAGTACTATTTTCTTGTGTTTGACTATTGTCGATTTCAGTGTGGGATATGTGAGCTCTCGGTTCTTGCTCCAAGGTCAACTAGTTTCCAAGAGTTAAGCTCATTTTAGTTTATCATTCAATTTTAGATGTGATATATGTTACATTCTCAGAAGCACAAAATTGTAGACCTTTCTCTGGATTGCTAGCTACCAATTGGAATCAACCTTGAAATTTGGACCAATATAATTCCAGATATACGGGCGTATATTGAAACGCCTTGGGCTCTTGTTTTTCTTGTAACTTTTATTTCGAAACCCTTCTGATTTTGGTCTGAAAGTTTCAAAAATGACAATATTGTGATGGAGGTGAGCTTTTTTCAGATATTTTTTTTCAGCTTTACTTTCATCTCTGTTTCTTGTATGAGAAATATGTCAGAGTTTGTTTGTGTGTTTGTCCATTGTAGGTTGAGGTGATGAAGAGTAACCTAGAATCACGAGTGAAAGCCTTCTACCAGGAAGTGGAGAAGTTTGCCGCCAGATGGCATCAATTGAAGCCCGGAGACGAGGCCCTCGATGGAGATAAGGAGTGGTGTGAACAGGCTGTACAGATCATCAAGGAGAAACGTCAGGAGTTCAGCGAGCTCGATGAGACCAGGGCCAAACTTGTGTATGCTTTACTACAATGTTATTAGATTTCATTTAATTAATTAATGCACCAATTGACACTGAATTTCACTCTACCATGGATAAACATATGGGAGGTATATATGTATTGTCATCTTTCTGAATTATTTATTTATTGGATTTGATTATTTTGTAGGTGTAGGACAAAATATTCAATATCTACATCAGATTAGCATCATTAGTACAAAAAATTATATTCAGGGAGTAATCCAGGAAGGTTTTGCTACCGGTATACCGGTATGGGCGCCCAAACTCTCGCGCCCAAATGAAAACGAAAAAAAAAAAAAAAAAAAAATCCAAACTAACCTCGCGGTAAATCAGACATCCTAGCACTGTGTTAGAGCCTACGCGCCACTACAATTCAGCAGAACATGGAAAAACTCCGACTTGAATTTTACAGTAAAAACGGACAGGACACATCGGATTTTTACAAAAACAACGTTTATTTCTCATCGACTACAGTTAAGTTTCTCAAGGTTGAAGTTTAAATAGTGAACAACTTTCACTGTTTTATTATTGACAAGGGTAGTGTACTCCAGTCCGGTTCCGCTTCGAGTCTGACAATTTTACGCGCGCCTACCGATCGTCAAAAGTTGTCGTCGTTGTATAATTTAAAAGAGCACGGTTTACACGATTTGATAAAATGGGTCGTCCAAGAACGTCTGGTCTCAGCCATAATAAAAAGGCTGCTACCTACTGGTCAAAACGAAAATGTGTAGACGATAAACCTACTGATCAGCGAACTCTTTTGCATTTTATAAAACGTGCATGTGGCGGAGACACGGAAACTGGTGCTTCGGTGGACGAACAAATCTGAGAGGATATACACGAAAATGAAACTGACGAACGGGACACTTCTGACCAGGAACAATCAGAACATTCTCAGGAAATTGAAACACCTAGGCCTAACAATGTACAACAACAGCACAGTGACGAAAATGAAAATAATTAGGGACATCAGAGAAAGACGGATTGACATATAGGTAATGAAATTTCCACAAAGGATGAACACAAAACAGTATTAATACATGAAGTTTGCCATTTGGCTTTATTGTTGTTGATGTGATTCTCAAGAATCCTCAATATAGTACTCTACACTGATCCAGGGATGATGTCAAATTCCATTTGTTTTTCGCTCCGCGAGAGAGGGGGGTGACAACCCTCCCTCGACCCTCCCCCACCGGCGTCCCCAAAAAATCTCTGGATTACTCCCTGATATTGTACATGTAATTCAATCAGTTCCAGACCAAGTTAAACTTGAGATATATCATTATCTATCTGTTCAATTCACAAAATCAGAACTGAATATTTTCAGGTTTATTGTTTTAGAAAATTGCTTGAATTGAGAGGTGTGTATTGATTGAATAGTTTGAGAAATCACCGTCACCATTATTATTGTACTGTTCACAACTTCTAAATTGTCTACTGAGATGACTGAGGGAGATGATTGTATGTTATATAGGTCAGACTGTGAACATTTTGGTCTGGATGCCCCCGAGTTCCCCGTGGCTGATGAACTGAGAGATGATATGGCCCAGTATGAGAGTATGTGGTCACTGTATGAAGACTTTAACAATGGACTCCTGGAACTGGCCAAGGAAGACTGGATCTCATTCAGGTAGTCAGCTTTCATATACACTTCAAACTTTTAATGTATCATAAATCTAACAGATATTATCTACTGAAAATAACATATATTCCATTCTCATTTTGTATGTTAATAAACTTCAGTGCATTATCAAAATTTTCATAATGGGGCCCATTGAAGATTTGCCATTTGCTTACTCCGGAGAAGATGATTTTTTTTAATATTACTTCATGCATGCAATTATAGTTATATGTAAATGTCAACCGTTATGATGTTTGCTTAAACTCTTTATTTATAAGAAGAATACACAGATCAACTTTTGCTGATCAAGAAATCAGTTTACTGGCTTTAGGATCGCTCAGACCTTTAATTAAGTTAGTCAGTCAAAAGCCAATATATACCCCTTTGGCCTGATACTGAGTGTGTCATTTATGCTTGGGGCTATCAATATAATTTCTGATCCTCCCAGTGATATTGTATTATAATGCTTGTGTCCTAGGTCAAAGGCGTATATGTTTGAGGAGTTTCTGGGAGGCTGGTATGAGAAGCTAAAGTCCCAGGAGGCCACCACTATGACTGTCAGACTCCAGAAAGATATTGACACATACAAGGTAAGAATGGATGTAGTGTGATTATGTGGGGGTTGACTCAACTATTTCTTTCAAAAATCAAACATGTCTCTTTACCATTTTACCATACAACATGTATTAAAATGAAAATTAAAATTTCATTAAAATGAAAATTGTATTGAATTTTTAGCTTATCTGGGCCGAAGGCCCGATGGGCTTATGTCATGGCCTGACTGTCCGTCGTCCGTCGTGCGTCGTCCGTCGTCCGTAAACATCTTCTTCTCTGAAACCGCTTGGCCGATTAAGCTGAAACTTGGCATGCATGTTCCCCCCAATGAGTACACCAGAATTTGTTCATGCCGTATCGATACGATTTTAAATATGGCGGCCATCTTGAATTTGCCAGTGAAATCTTGTCATCATTATTTTTCGGTAACTACTGCATGGATCTTTCTCAAATTTGGTACACGGGTTCCTCTTGGGGTCTAGTTATGCAAGATACCTTTTGTGGTCCGATTCAAAAATCCAATATGGCCACCAGGCGGCCATCTTGGATTTCCCGATGAAACATTGTTATCGCGATTTCTCAGGAACTACTGCATAGTCTAGATCTTTCTCAAATTTGGTACACAGGTTCCCCTTGGGGTCTAGTTGTGTGCAAGATACCTTTTGTGGTCTGATTCACAAATCCAATATGGCCACCAGGTGGCCATCTTGGATTTCCCCATGAAACATTGTTATTGCGATTTCTCAGGAACTACTGTGTGGATCTTCCTCAAATTTGGTACACAGGTTCCCCTTGGGGTCTAGTTGTGCAAGATACCTTTTCTGCTCTGATTCGAACATCCAATATGGCCACCAGGCGGCCACCTTGGATTTCCCTATGAAACTTTGTTATCGTGATTTATCAGGAAGTACTGCATGGATCTTTCTCAAATTTGATACACAGGTTCCCCTTGGGGTCTAGTTGTGCAAGATACTTTTGTGGTCTGATTCAGAAATCCAATATGGCCACCAGGCGGCAATCTTGGATTTCCAGATGAAACATTGTTATCGTGATTTCTCAGGAACTACATGTACTGCATGGATCTTTCTCAAATTTGGTACAGAGGTTGCGCTTGGGGTCTAGCTGTGCAAGATATCTTTTCTGCTCTGATCCAAAAATCCAATATGGCCACCAGGCAGCCATCTTGGATTTCCCCACGAAACTTTGTTATCGCGATCATGGATTTCTCAGGAACTACTGCATTGATTTTTCTCAAATTTGATACACAGGTTCCCCTTGGGGTCAAGTTGAGCAAGATACCTTTTCTTGTCCGATTTGAAAATCCAATATGGCCGCATCTTGAATTTCCCCTGAAACTTTATCATGAAATCTCAGGAAATAACTGCATGGATCATTTAGTGTTCAGGGGGGACAACACAAGTTAGAAACTCATCTATTGCAGTTCTTTAGTAAAAATTTCTCATAGCTACGTTCTCCAGTTACAGACAGATGAGCTACAGTGCCGTGGCACTATCTTTTAAATTTAATAGTATAAGAATAGTGTCTTCTTCACACATTTTTTTTTAATTCTAGGGGTTGGTAATTTCATTTTAGCAAACTTTCCTTGAAGCTGTACTATTCGATTTCAGAATGTTTTACCTGTGTTGAAATGGGTGCGAGGTGAGCCACTCTCTCAAGACCACTGGATGGAACTTTTCCGTCTCCTACACATGCCAAGAGGAACAACGCTGGAGAAGTTAACTTTCGGGAACATTCTCAGTGCCAGTGAGCATATCATCAGAAATGCAGATGCCTTGAAGGTAAGTATATTGTTTTAGATGGTAGGATTTGTCCCCCATAGTCTGTTCAATGTGAGGGGCGAATGAGCATAGAGCTCACGATCGAATAATGTCAATTAGAATTCAGAAATTCTAATTATTTTTTCCCCAAATAAAATGTCTTCTAAGAGTAACTGGTATGTTGGGTGCCTATTGGGTTCTTGGGTCACACCAATTCTATTTTTTGTTTCATGAGCAGATTTTTTATTTTTCTTCAAGATTGTAGGCAGTAACATTTTAACATCATGGACAGGGCCAGATGAGCAGAAACATATCTACCTGCAGAAAGAATGGGGCGAACTTCAAATGTCCAGTTTTAGTTTTATCTTTTTTATTGCCTCCAACCTTGAAAAAAAAATCTGCCTGTGAAACAAAAAATAGAATTGGTGTGACCTGATGTATGTAAGAGATAAGACTTACTAGCTGAATTATTTTCCATTCTTAATTATATAATATACTCCTGAAAAATCACATTAAAAACTAAATTTCCTCGAATTTCTTGTCTCACAAAAATTCTTTTCCATGACCTTATATCTGCAGGAGCTGAACCAGCGTGCACAAGGGGAGGTAACCATACGAGAAGCTATCCGAGAGTTAGAGCTGTGGGGAGCTGGTGCTGTGTTCTCTATGACAGACTACGAGGACAGCAGTAAAACAACTCTACACCTTATCAAAGACTGGAAAGATCTTGTTAACCAGGTATGTATTCCATGCTGTATTGGTTTTTACCCCTCAGCCCATAGGGCTGTGGGGTCTTGTCGTTGCCATGTACGTCCGTCCGTCCGTCAACATGTTCTTGTCCGCTGAATATCTGCAGATCTATGAAGTCCGGCCTGACCAAACTTTGGTGAGAGCTTCCTGACTGTTGACTGATGAAATGATTAGATTTTCAGATGGCTATGATGATTTCATGATTTTTAATTTTTTTTTTTAATTATTTATTGATGGCTCAGCTTTTGCACTGTTATCTATGCCCATCAACATGTTCTTGTCCACTGAATATCTGCAGATCTTTCAAGTCGGGCCTGACAAAACTTTTGTGAGAGCTTCCTGAATGTTGACTGAGGAAATTATTAGATTTTCAGATGGCTATGATGATTTCATGATTTTTAATTTTTTGTTTTTTTATTATTATTTATTGATGGCTTAGCTTTTACACTGTTATCTATGCCCATCGGGAACCCTTGGTTGCATGTTTCATTGTGAATTTTGAAGGTTCCCTGATACAAGAAAGCCTGGTCCATTCAAGATTCTCATTGAATGAAGGACAAAAATTTTCTTTAATTTTGCTATTAAATCATTCTATTCTACATCATATGATTTATCCTAAAACTTTTGCATGAACCATATTTGTGTCCACACTGGTACAACATAATGCTTCAATTTTTGTCACCAAACATGTTACTGTACCTTCAAAATTATTTAAAACGAGTGATTAGGAAAGCCCATTTTTAGCCTGACTCTGGGCAATTTTGAACCAGTTTGCATACCTGGAGCTTATGCACCCCCCCCCCCACCAATAATGATAAGGGTGGGCCTGTGTCAATCAGTGTGTTTACCACTGATAAAGCTACACTTTCTTGCATGCTGTAATCCCAGCACACCACTCACGTGAAACCAAAGTCTGTTATTTACGGTATCCAGAGATTTTTTGCAGGTTCCGATCCCGAACTCCCAGTTCCTTTTTGTAATTCGTTATTGAGGGTCCAATTTTTTTAAGTGAATTTCGGCGCAAAGGGCCTGTGAACAATCACAAAACAGAGGTTTATTAACATGAAATTCAATATACCAGCTATGCAAACGGATCGATATTGATGCTCCCAGAAGCTATTACTAGGAGTATTTCCTTCAGAAATCCTTTCAAATTGAACAACAACAACACTTTCGTTTTTTGTTTCATTTGAGTTTTGGGCGCCCATATGTTTTCCGAAACTAAATTGGGTCTAGATGCAGCCCTGATCCTACTTGACTAAAAAAAAACAGGCTGAGGGGTGCACGCACCTTTTAGGTGCTTCCTTGCTGAGGGGTCCAGGCACGCACCTTTTAGGTGCTTCCTTGCTGAGGGGTGCACGCACGCACCTTTTAGGTGCTTCCTTGCTGAGGGGTGCACGCACGCACCTTTTAGGTGCTTCCTTCCTTGCAATTCATGTTGGGAATGTTTTTCAGTGAGAGTCTTGAAAAACAATTCTTACCAAGATTACAAGAAATGTAAGAGGGAACGTCTTGATCCATATTTTGAGGTATTGAATGCAACCATATAAACCTTTGGTCTGGAGAATAATATGTCAGACAGTATCCCCAGTACACTGATTGCTAGCATACTGAGGAATGCATGAATTCCATGCTCGGTGATGCTCTTTTTCATCTCAAATTATCAACAAAAAATATTCTCTGTATTGCTGTTTCAGAACCCCATTAAAATGTGCTCACAATTTCATGCACATGCTTACCCTCTTCCCCTTGTAGGTTGGAGATAACCAGTGCTTGTTGCAGTCCCTGAAGGACTCTCCATACTATAAGAGTTTTGAGGACAAAGCTTCTATCTGGGAGCAACGTCTGGCAGATCTGGACGAGTTCCTACACAACCTGAACCAGATACAGAGGAAATGGGTGTACCTAGAGCCAATCTTTGGTCGAGGTGCCCTCCCCAAAGAACAGGGGCGCTTTAAGAGGGTGGATGATGACTTCAGGTAAGTAATTGCAAGCAAAATATATTCAGTGATCCATTTTGCAAAGATGCATGGTGTTTCTATTCATGGGATGAATGTCTTTGATACAGGGAGATCTGTATTCTGTGGAAAGATGGTGTCATTGTAGAGAAGATTTGTTTCAGTTTACCATACAACATGCAAATCTTCTGATGTGAAAGATTGTAATGAACTTGGTTATGTTTTTGAATGTATAAATAACCTTCAATAACATGGTCAGCTATTATGATGTACATTTACAACCTTGAAGATAAAATTGCAGATAATTGCCTGGAAAGATGTATATCTGAAAAGATGACTATGATGGTGATTTTGTGTCAAATTAGGGAATAACTATGTTGTATTTTAGCATGTGTGACAGTAAACCCAGCATTAACTTTCGCAAATGCTAAAATACAACATGGTTATTCTCATTCTAATTCCACTTCATCCTTTTGAAATTAAAACATTATTTCAGAAATTGGTGCATATTCAACTTTGGAGTTTGCCCAATGAACCCAGGTGTTCGGCAGGTGTTCATGAAACGGACAAACAAGAGCGATCACAGAGCATGTTGAAACAATTTGTGCCGTTAACGCAAATTTAATGATTACAAATATCTTTAGCTGACCAATCGGGTACACAGATTAAATCGGATGGTATTAGAATTAGCATTCCCATCCTGATCGGTTAACTTCCAGAACTGAGATAGATCTTTCATACACTGATATGTTGGTCATCTGTCACTTACAGGTCCATATTGGTGGATGTTCATCGTGATAATCGGGTCCTCTCCCTGGTGGGTCGGTCAGGACTGAGGAATCTACTAGTCACCATGTTGGATCAGCTACAAAGATGTCAGAAATCTCTTAATGAATTTCTTGAGGTCTGTCCCCTGCTCTTCCTCATTGCATTTATATCCTTAATCATATAACATAATCATATGGTTTCATTGTCTGTTCTTTCTGCACTGCTAAACTTGATGTATAATAAATACCACTGGAGGAATTCAACTAAGCTTTGCAAGAAAAAGGGTTTGAACATATTTCCTTAAGATGGTTTATGCCTCAAAACATTGTCCGGTGACCAACTGTAAATATTTTGCTGTGTTTAGCTAAAACTTTGAGCAGTGGAACAGGGTTAAAAGTAATTGATGGTCTTCCATCTAGATTTTTCTGTATATGACCACGAATGTCATCATGTCCGCCGTATTTTTGTCAAAATTCTGGAAAAATTTCTACGCAATGATTCAAGGAACTCCAAGCATATGTATATATATATCCACAGGTATTGTTTAATATACAGAAACATCAGAGAGTTGAATATAAATGCATACAGTTTTTAACATTTTAACATTTAATTAAACTGTATGACATTGGAACTTGCATAGACAGACTATGAAACTATCTCTAAAATCAAAACTCACCTGATGACCTATGCTGATATTTTGAAAAATGGTCTCCCCACCATGTGATCTTTTTATTAATCAAATAAGAAGTTGGGGTCTTCTATCAGCTTTTCATTATCGAGCCCATAGCCTTAACTGTAGAAAGCTCGATATAGGGATCTAAATGATGTCTGTGGATCTTTCTGTCCCCGTCCCTGTCCCCATTCTGTCCCTAAAAAGTTGTTAAAGTTTTGGACTTTTTGTTAAAGTTTTAAACTTTCTCAAATTTTTCCTGTCCACAACTTCTCAGCCTCACCCTATGTCTCCTGAACTAAGCCCCCCCCCCCTCCCTTCCCCCTCAATTCTCATATATTCCAGGAGACTACATCATGCTACACTTACTCAAGAGAATATCATCCTCAAACGGTCATTAGACTCCCTGGTGGATGGAATTTGAATGGAATGTATATATAATCGCAAAAATATTGAAAATTTGCATACAAACTTGCCTGTTGTGATACTGTTTCTACCACAGCTAGCCGATCGTCGCTATACACCTTCACAGCTACTGAAAACTGTACACTTATATAGTGCTGATGTGAGATATAATATTCTATGATATTATATCTGAGATTATTGAGATTGATACTTCACATACCACTTCACTCTTATTTCAGGAGAAGCGGTCGCTGTTCCCAAGGTTTTATTTCATTGGAGACGATGATTTGTTAGAGATCCTAGGACAGGCTACTAACCCCAATGTTATCCAGTCTCACCTGAAGAAACTGTTTGCGGGAATCCATAGTGTCCAGTTTGACGACGGCTGTCAGCATATTGTAGCCATGAAATCACTGGAAGGGGAAGTTGTCCCTCTGAAAAGAAAAGTACAGATTACACCTGAAGTAGAGGTCTGTTACATTCTTATCTGATCAAAAACAACCACTATGCTACCAGACCTGTCTCTTGTCGTATCTCATAGTTGTTCAGTGAGCCTCCTTTTTCACTAACAGAAATTCCCAACTCTGCTTGATAGAAAGCGATGTCAGTAGGTGTGTTCCCAACTCTTCATTTACAGAGAAACCTGTGTAAACTGACCATGCATGTAACCAGATTATAGTCTTGGTTTTGACGAGTTCTAGTTTATCAACGTTCAAAGTACATTAAATTCAAGTATTGGGACCCAAGATAATGTCACATCACATAATAGCATCATAATCGAAAGGAATGAAAATGTATCGAATATTTGCAATGTGAGCAACTACGCTCTCTGTTGTAACGTTGATAAGATACTTCCCTTGCCTAGCCATGACTGTCGGTATTGGTTGCTATTTAATTAGAAGATCACTGAATGACACTACATAATTATTTGTTGTCTAATTCCTATTGGTTCTTTGGCCTGTCAGGGCCCGTATTTAGCTTGACTCGTGTTATGTTATGGTAGACCAGATACAGTCTGTGCCTTGATAATTCATTCCCTGTTTTAATATTCCAGGTTTGGTTGAGTAGACTGTCGGAGGAGATGAAGGACACCTTGAAGGAATTACTGAAGGAGTGTCTGAGGGACTCAAAGTCTGCCAGCTCTGGAGGATTAGATCCCAATAAATACCCCTCACAGGTGAGACATGTCACCAGTTGCAACCATTTCCTGTTCTGTACTCTTTCATTTAAAATTGATAAAAACTAACAAGTGACATATATTTCTCAAGAACGAAAATCTAAACAGTCCACATTAAGGCTAGTCCTCTAATCCTTCAAACTGTTTGAATTCAGTTTTACTTTTGCTGTTAGAATCATGTGAAGTACATATGGTGGGAGACAGATTGAATTGTAAACTAACTATATTCCATTATTTCCATTCCCGGGGAGACAATCCACCAATCCCTTCACAATATGACTCTGTGCATGTCAAGAATCTATAGTACATTTATTTCTATTTCTTCGATCTTCAGATTTTGGGCCTAGCAGAGATGATCCACTTCACTGAGAGATGTGAGGAGGCAATGCGAGGAGGACGTTTACGTGACTTCATGGGTGAGATGGAACAGCAGCTAGAGTCATACACAAGTGTGGACCTAAGCTCTGCCACACAGGATGCAGGTGCTAGCGTACTGGAGCTCAAGCTGAAGGCACTGATATTGGATACTATTCACGCCATGGATGTGATACAGATGCTAATGGAACATAGGACTGATAACGTGGAGGACTGGCTCTGGCAGAAACAGCTCAGGTATGGGCTCTAGTTTAGGGCTGAATACAGCATACTACCACAGGCCTTTGCTGTAATACTGCAGATTAAAGATTACCATATTCTGTAAATGGTAACCTATGGATGGTAACCTATAATAGATGCAGCACAATTCTTGTATACAGATACATGCTCATCATGTGTATAGCCCAGTTGAATCACACAAAGTACCATGATTTGAATTAGCTTCACTAAGGACTGTTTAAGAAAACACATCAGGTGGGAGGAGCACAAGTTTTTCTGACCTCAACCACCCATATACTATTTTTCTCATGTCTATGGTGTTGGAACATCCACAATTCATATGCCGTTGAACTGAATTGCCCCCATCTCATGTACTTATTCTGGAACAACCCTAATGATAAATGTGTCTTCCTACATTGTTATCACTCCAACGATGGCATGGAATCAAGTTTTAAGAAATTATTTAATTTCTCCTAAATATGATGCAGACTGAAAGAAATTTGATTGATTCAGTGTTTTTAAAAGTGGTTCAACTATTCAGAATAACTATTTTATTGCATTGAAGTTTGAAAACTAAGGAATTTGAAAGTACCTCTTATATTTGTAGTCCCGCTGAAGTTATTGTTTACTGTATGTTTTACCTGAGGAAAGTTGGTTTGTGTATGATGGACACAGAGTTTGAGTATATATAATGATATTTGTAGTCCCGCTGAAGTTATTGTTTACTGTATGTTTTACCTGAGGAAAGTTGGTTTGTGTATGATGGACACAGAGTTTGAGTATATATAATGATATTTGTAGTCCCGCTGAAGTTATTGTTTACTGTATGTTTTACCTGAGGAAAGTTGGTTTGTGTATGATGGACACAGAGTTTGAGTATATATAATGATATTTGTAGTCCCGCTGAAGTTATTGTTTACTGTATGTTTTACCTGAGGAAAGTTGGTTTGTGTATGATGGACACAGAGTTTGAGTATATATAATGATATTTGTAGTCCCGCTGAAGTTATTGTTTACTGTATGTTTTACCTGAGGAAAGTTGGTTTGTGTATGATGGACACAGAGTTTGAGTATATATAATGATATTTGTAGTCCCGCTGAAGTTATTGTTTACTGTATGTTTTACCTGAGGAAAGTTGGTTTGTGTATGATGGACACAGAGTTTGAGTATATATAATGATATTTGTAGTCCCGCTGAAGTTATTGTTTACTGTATGTTTTACCTGAGGAAAGTTGGTTTGTGTATGATGGACACAGAGTTTGAGTATATATAATGATATTTGTAGTCCCGCTGAAGTTATTGTTTACTGTATGTTTTACCTGAGGAAAGTTGGTTTGTGTATGATGGACACAGAGTTTGAGTATATATAATGATATTTGTAGTCCCGCTGAAGTTATTGTTTACTGTATGTTTTACCTGAGGAAAGTTGGTTTGTGTATGATGGACACAGAGTTTGAGTATATATAATGATATTTGTAGTCCCGCTGAAGTTATTGTTTACTGTATGTTTTACATGAGGAAAGTTGGTATGTGTATGGTGGACACAGAGTTTGAGTATATATCATGATATTTGTAGTCATGCTGAAGTTATTGTTTACTGTATGTTTTACATGAGGAAAGGTGGTATGTGTATGATGGACACAGAGTTTGAGTATATATAATGATATTTGTAGTCATGCTGAAGTTACTGTTTACTGTAGGTTTTACCTGAGGAAAGATGGTATGTGTATAATGCGTATGGTGGACGCAGAGTTTGAATACACATATGAGTACCAGGGTAATGCTGCCAAACTGGTACATACCCCTCTCACTGACAAATGTTACCTTACATTGACACAAGGTGAGAGTGAGCTAAATCATTTCAAAATGGTAGTTGTAGCTATGTTAGGAATAACATTCGAGTAAAGGCATGGTTGTAGAAGAATAATAGCTTTTGCCATGACCAGTTAGCTGCTTAATTATGGCCTCAGTTATGTGACTCTCCCAGGTAAATTATCCAATTATTTCAATTACATGATTTTAAGTCTATAAAATTTATTCAAATTGACAATTTTTTTTAATTTCTGAGAGATAATCAATGAAAGATTTAGAATGCTGAAAACAAAATCTGTTTTATACCTCGCCGGACCTGGTCGAGAAATATAGAATTGATGTCTGTCCGTGTGTGTGTCACAATTTCTTGTTACCACAAATTACTTCAAAATCATTCAGTCAATCCACCCCAAATTTTCAGTGAAGATATTATTTGGTGTAATTGAGAATATGTATTATGTGTTCTGACAGGTATGCACATGGGATTGGGAGGGAATCCATATGGTCCAGCTGGTACAGGAAAGACAGAGTCTGTCAAAGCTCTTGGTGGATTGTTTGGTCGTCAAGTTCTTGTCTTCAATTGTGATGAGGTGAAATGTTCACACACTTGGACATTTAAATCCATCCGTATTAGCCAAAGGACGAGACATGATTTTCACATGTTCAGTTGAGGAGATTCTCATGTATACGAGCACAGTTCCTGTGCCATGTTGTTCCAACTGATTATGCTATTGCAACAGTGAAAACCCACTCTCAGTGTTCTCTGTACAAAACAAATTGTAGCAAATATGATGTGAATAATTTAATAAATTGCTTTATTGTTACAGAAGAGATATCAGTTGATCATGTATAGGAGATTTAACACCATGTTTGTCTCCTTCTCACACCAGGGTATAGATGTGAAGTCAATGGGGCGTATTTTCATTGGCCTGGTGAAGTGTGGGGCGTGGGGGTGTTTTGATGAGTTCAATCGTCTGGAGGAGGCTGTACTCTCAGCTGTTTCCATGCAAATTCAGGTCATTCAGGATGCCATCAAAAGACGAACACCAACTGCAGAGCTACTTAGCAGAACTGTGAGTACACCCCCCCCCCCTCCCCCTCCCCAACCCCTGATAATAGGGGCAATTTTGGGATACAACTATTCATCAGGGTATTCATATAGGAGGCTGGAATTTCAAACTGGCACATCAAGGATATTTGCAAGAAATTTGAAATGAATCTACGCAATAAGAGTTGTGATAAACTATTATGAAACAACTAAACTGTTCAGTGATACTTCCATGTGTTTCCTGCATATGTTAAGGCTAGTTATGTCCTTTATTGGTCCATTGTCCATCCGTTGATAGGTGTCTTTTCTGTGTGGAAATGTTAAACCTTCCTAAATGTCCAGTTCTTGTTGTGAATGTACATGGCAGGTGAACATTGACCACAACTCTGGGATCTTCATCACCATGAACCCAGCAGGTAAAGGTTACGGAGGTCGACAGAAACTCCCCGACAATCTCAAACAGCTATTCCGACCTGTAGCGATGTCCAAACCTGATAATGAACAGATCGCGGAGGTCATTCTCTTCTCTGAGGGATTCAAACAAGCCAAGGAGCTCGGACGCAAACTTGTAGCTATCTTCAACCTCTCAAAGTGAGTGATCGTACTCCGACCCATTCTCAATATATTGATTAGTTTTCCAAGACATCTTGGTTATTTTCAAGTGACATCTCCCAGAGATTTCAAACGTTCTGGAAAAAGAACTGTTGTCAGCAGAAGTGTTCAATGAGAGGCATCCCAAGTCTCCCTTTGAATGTGATAGGACAAGATGATGGATGGTTTGCTGTCTAAAATCTTCCCCTACTCAGAGAAATGAATTGTGATGGATATAAAATCTATAAACGGCACTGACCATATAGACTATAGCATCACCATTGTTTATTCATGAGAATGTGCGTTTCAATGAGCTCCCTCTCCTGATCATGTTAAATTTCTCTGGAATTAACCACTAGAAGAAAAAAATGCTCCGGAAGATCAATCATTTGCTGGTATAATGCAATTTCCATTCTGGTGCCTCATGTCAATTGAAAGTCTGTTGAACATGTCTTCACTGTGCTGTTTTACAGGGAGTTACTGACACCACAGCAGCACTATGACTGGGGGTTGCGTGCCCTTAAAACTGTGCTCAGAGGGAGTGGAAATCTCCTTCAGACCGCCAAGAAGAATGGAGGAAGTAAGAACCCGTAACATTGATATTAACCTGTCTAGGACCCTGTTTGTCCATCACTGACCCAGTATAAGGCTCTTGCATTTCATCACTGCATGTCCCATTCACACTATCAGAAATCTACCTATCATACTCTCCATTGATTGTGTGCTGCTGTCTGTTTTGGCCATAGACATGTATATATAGGCATATTTGGTGGTCTGTAAGCAGCTGTCCATGGAGAATTTCCACATTAATATTAAATATACTGTGAATACTGACACCTGGGTAAACCGACCAACCTCTAAATACGGACATTTAAAGTATTTTGAATCTTGATAAACCAGAACCCTGTTAAACCGAAACTATAATCTGCTCCCAAGCATGGTCGGGGCCCTCGGTGGTCGAGTGGTCTAAGGCGCTTCGCTGGTGACCGCTAGCCTCACACCACTGAACCGGCTTGGGTTCGAGCCCAGCTGGTTCATGTGTGAAAGTTTGTCAGTTACTTGCCGAAGGGCGGTGGTTCTCTCCGGGTTCTCCGGCTTCCTCCACCAACCAAACTGACTGTCACCATATGAGTGAAACAAGCTTGAGTGTGACATTAAGCCAAATCCCCCTCCCCCCCCAAGCATGGTCTGCATACACAGGTTTCACTGTACCTTGAAGATGTTTGAATATTTCGGGATTGCACAACACATGTACTTTATTTTCCTATGGTTAAATTCGGCTTTCAAACAGTGTCTTTGCACATTGAATTCTTTATTCTCTCGTGATTGCGTGTGTTTCTGTTGCAACTGTCAAATTATTCTATTTTTCTGTCCCCAGACAAAGTGGAGAAAGGAACTGAGGCTAAGATAGTTGTACAAGCTCTACGTATTAATACCCTCTCCAAGCTGACCTTCTCTGATGGGATCCGTTTTGATGCCCTGGTGAGGGATGTCTTCCCTGGTATACAATTTAAAGATATCGAATATGAAACCCTGGGAGCAGCCATTAAAGAAGTCTGTAGCGAATCTAATCTGTTGATAAACGATGGACAGGTACGTTTATGATTACAGTTTAGAAATTTAATGGACCTTATTAGTTTTATCTTCTGTTGATTAAGGTTGGGAAATATTTTCTACTTTGCTCTCCAGCTACACACAACATTCTTTGTATATATCTGAATTTGCAAATTTAAACAAATATAACTTCAAAATATCATTGAAAATATGGAACATTTTCTTTCTTTACTGTCGATCTTTAACACCCAGAATTTATGGAACTATACAAGAAATTCATAATTATCTCACATCACTTGACATTGTTTTAATTTTTCACAGATCAAGAAGGCATTGGAGCTATATGAACAGCTGAGACAGAGGACTGGTGTGGTGGTTGTGGGTCCCTCGGGGTCAGGCAAGTCCACCCTGTGGAGGGTCCTGAGACAGGGCATGGCTAAGGTGGGTCAGGTGGTCAAACAATACACCATGAACCCGAAGGCCATGCCCAGGACACAGGTTTGTCTTTCCTCATATTCTGCTCCATGGCACTGTCTACTTCTATATTGAACAGTAAAATATGATATAAATAACTCGTCGCTATATAGCTGAAATATTGCTGAATGCGACGTTAAACCTTAATTCTCTCTCTCTCTGATATAAATAACAACACACTATTACATGTAGGGCAGAAAATATTCCACTGTCTATTTGGAGAAAATTTTCAAGATTTCAGCTTTCTTAAGATACCCGAATAACATGCCTATCATTCAAAAACTTGTTGTTATTCTAATTATTGCCTATTTGTTCAGCTGCTAGGTCAGATTGACATGGATACTCGTGAATGGACAGATGGTGTGCTTACATACAGCGCTAGACAGGTGGTACGAGAACCCCAAGGTAATGCAATGATCCAGCAGAAGTACAATCTGGAAGTTTGCCCAACTAACATACATATTTTCTGCTGTTCCAAATTTAAAATCATCGCTTGGTGACTTCAGCTCTAGGTATTTGTTCACATCAGATTTCCCTTTCTATTACTTTTTTAAGACTATTTAATGTGAATATCATCAATGTCTGTTCTGAATAAATTTAAATTCAAATGTGCCATGCTGGTTGATGTATATGTACTCTTAAAATACCTTAGAAATATATCGTGGAATTTGTTTTTGTTATTTTAGAAATCCAGTCGTGGATTGTCTGTGATGGAGACATAGACCCTGAATGGATTGAGTCTCTCAACTCTGTGCTTGATGATAATAGACTGTTAACGATGCCCTCTGGTGAGCGTATCCAGTTTGGGCCAAATGTCAATTTTCTGTTTGAGACCCACGACTTGAGCTGTGCGTCACCAGCCACCATCTCCAGGATGGGCATGATCTTTCTCAGGTATTTAATAGTTTGTTCCTTCAGATTTATCAGCTCAAACCACAGCTTTGTCAGTGCATACCACAGATTGTCAGCTCCTACCACAAATTTGTACGCTCATACCACAGACGTGTCAGCTCATACCACAGATTTGTCAGCTCGTACAGGTGCAAATGTGTACTATTTTACGCAAAAGTAGCTACAATAAAATTGAAATGGGTTATCATATTTGTGACATATATTTGTCTATCTGTCAGTGACGAGGACACAGATGTGAAGGCTCTCGTGTCATCATGGCTCCGCCATCAGTCAGGGGATGTGGATCTCTTGTCCGGATGGATTGATGACCATTTCTATCATGCCTTGGAGTGGGTACTGAAACAGGTAATAAATTTGGGACATATTCTCTGAATTTTTCGTTGATAGACCAGGGAGAAATATACAGCAAGTTAATATAAGATAAACTGACAAGCAGATTTTGTGGTGTTTTTCCCCTTTTTACCCCTCAGCCCATAGGGCTGCGGGGTCTTGTCGTTGCCATGTACGTACGTCGGGTCGTCCGTCCGTCAACATGTTCTTGTCCGCTGAATATCTGCAGATCTATGAAGTCGGGCTTGACCAAACTTTGGTGAGAGCTTCCTGAATGTTGACTGATGAAATGATTAGATTTTCAGATGGCTATGATGATTTCATGATTTTTTAGCCCACCATCACCAGATGGTGGGCTGTTCAAATCGCTTTTCGTCCGTCGTCCGTCCGTCCGTCCGTAAACAATTCTTGTTATCGCGATTTCTCAGGAACTACTTTATGGATCTTTCTCAAATTTGGTACACAGGTTTCCCTTGGGGTCTAGTTGTGCTAGACACCTTTTCTGGTCCGATTCGAAAATCCAATATGGCCACCAGGCAGCCATCTTGGATTTCCCCATGAAACTTTGTTATCGCGATTTCTCAGAAACTACTGCATGGATCTTTCTCAAATTTGGTACACAGGTACTAGTTGGGGTCTAGTTGTGCAAGATACCTTTTCTGGTCTGATTCGAAAATCCAATATGGCCACCAGGCAGCCATCTTGGATTTCCCCATGAAACCTTGTTATCGCGATTTCTCGGGAACTACTGCATGGATCTTTCTCAAATTTGGTACACAGGTTCCCCTTGGGGTCTAGTTGTGCAAGACACCTTTTCTGGTCCGATTCGAAAATCTAATATGGCCACCAGGCAGCCATCTTCAATTTCCCCATAAAACTTTATCGTCATTTCTCAGGAAGTACTGCATGGATCTTTGTCAAATTTGGTACACAGGTTCCCCTTGTCGTCTAGTTGTGCAAGATATCGTTATTTGCGCTGAAAACTTACCTCACTTCCACTCTTTGCATTTTTTGTTTCACATGAAATCATCTAGTAAGAATTTTGAATAACACAGTTCTCTCCCCTGCTAGTCACCTGACTGCTCACTTACCCATAATTCCTCCTCCTTGTTTCCTACTGCAAGTGTGTCAGGAAGTCATTTTGTTCAGCTCCGTGAAAATTGCCTATTTCTAGCGAAATCACTAGCAGTTGGATTACCTCAGACGTCTGATATTCTTCAAGAAGTTCTTTGGGAAGTATTCTTTACGTTATCAGCGAAATTATTGCTCAAAATATGTCTCAAATGTCATGTATGTCTTGTGGTGGTGACAAGCCTGTATATGACCTCCATTCCACGTGTCCCCAATGTCACCAGGGATACGGCCTGTGAGGAATGTATTGTGTGGGCGCCCGGCATATTTCAAGTATATCTGGCCGGTTCACGGGCAGCTATTGAGGAAAATAAAGCCGTTGTGTCTACCAATCTCGCCAGTGAGACGTATGTAGCTATGTCTCCCCGATCTAGCGTGGTCGAGGAGACTAGGGGGTTTGTTGATTCACCAGCTCGGCCTACTCTAGTCAGTTTGTTGAACGTAAATAAAGATAAACAAACGCCCCCTCCCGCTCACGATTCTTCCATTTCAGACCAGGCGAAGGGTCAATCAGGTAAGAAACCGACCCGGGTTGTACAAGTGGAAGGGACAATCGAAGATGTGGAATCCGGCACTACTACGACTGTGGAGGTCGAGCTTCCTATCGAGCGGACACCTGGATACGACGAAGAAGGGAAATCGGTAACGGAGCCAGGCTTAGTGTGGGAAAGCCAGTCAATTCCGATCTCTCTATCGGAAGCGACTTATGACTATGAAAACTTGGGCAATACTAGTGAGGTGCCTAACGTTAAATTTTCAATGCCTCCAATGGTGGCTGGATCTACTCAACGTTATGCCGGGTGTGTCCCTACTTCCGTTTCGTCCGTCACATCACCTGTTCACGGACGCATCTATGGAAGGTTGGGGAGCCCACCTCGAGTCCAGGTCGATATCCGGGTTATGGACAATCGAGGAACGCTCGTACCATATCAACGTGTTGGAGTTTATGGCAGTGACACATGCCATCCGCACGTGGGTGAGCGTATTGACCGACAAGAACCTGCTAGTTGCGACGGACAACACATCAGTCGTGTCCTACATCAACAAGTAGGGGGGGACGAGATCTCCGCAATTACAAAGCCAAGCGAAAATCTTTTTCGGTCTGTGTTGGGACAACAACATATCAGTGTTGGCCAGGCACATCCCGGGAATTCTGAATGTCTTAGCGGATTCGCTTTCACGACGGAATCAGATAATTCCCACAGAGTGGCAACTTCACCCAGACATACTGAAACAAATAGCTCATGTCTGGGAGATGCCACACATAGATCTGTTCGCCACTCGGCACAACAATCTATTGCCCCTGTTCATGTCACCGGTTCCGGATCCGTCGGCATATGCAGTGGACGCCCTATCGCAGGACTGGTCAAGGATGGTTGCATATGCGTTCCCTCCTCCAGCTATCCTAGCGAAGGTACTCCGGAAGATCCACGAACACACTTGTGTCGTTTATCTAATTGTTCCGTGGTGGCCAGCAAGGCCGTGGTTCCCGGACTTACTGGATCTTCTGGTAGATGTACCAAGACAACTTCCGGTGTGGCACAACCTACTACGCCAGCCCGGAACGTCGATATTCCACAGCCAGCCAGGACTGTTTCACTACCACGTGTGCAAGTGCTCAAGAGACACTTCGCTCAGGCGGGATTTTCAACGGAAGTTGGGTGCCAAATGGCACAATCAATTCGACCGTCCTCTTCCGCTGTGTACCAATCAAAGTGGGCAGTCTTCGATCTTTGGTGTGGAGAGAGGGATATCAATCCATCCAGAGCCACTATCCCTGAAGTAGCAGAGTTCTTATTGCACCTGTTCCGGGATAAGGGCCTGGTACCCGCTACGGTCGAAGGGTATAGGGCAGCCATTGCTCAGCCTATTCTTCTGGGTACGGGGATTAATCCCTCGACTGATCCAAATTTCTCTGCACTAATCAAGTCATAAAAGATATCTGGTCAGTCGGCTGTTTCGAAATTGCCAAAGTGGAACTTAGCCTTAGTACTTCGGCAATTAGGGAAGCCACCATTCGAGCCAATAGAGGCCATTGATCTCAAAATGTTATGTGAAAAATATCTAATGTGAAATTTGGCAACACAATATATCAGCAGCATATAGGTATTCCAATGGGTACTAATTGTGCACCCCTGTTGGCTGACCTGTATCTGTTCTCTTATGAATATGACTATATGCAGGCGCTTTCAAAAACCGATCCATTCAAAGCCCCGTTCCTTCTCATTCACCAAACGCTATATAGACGATCTTCTCGCTGTGGATAATCGCTATATAAATGACGCAGTGAAGGATATATATCCACCTTCACTGGATTTGAAGGAAACTACAGATAGCCCTACAGGCACATCATATTTAGATCTATATCTCTATAAAAAATGAAGCGGGCATTCTCTCTCGTCGACTTTATGACAAAAGAGATGATTACAATTTCGACATCGTAAACTATCCCTTTCTGGATAGTAATATTCCAGTGGGACCTGCATATGGTGTATACATATCTCGCTTAGTAGCATTTGCTAGATCCTGTGTTAAATGTGACGATTTTAATCAACGTCACAAAACATTGTTACAGAAACTTATAAAACAGAGCTATTCCACCAAACGCCTCCACTCAAAGTTTCTCAAATTTGGCGATACATATCGCATGCTGATAACAAAATACGAATGTAGCGTGCAAGATCTATGGCGCTACGTTTCGTAACTTGTGTCTAATTCCGCTTAACCCGGGGCTAGGGGCCGTATGAACCCATGTACTTCAAGATCCTCATGGTACTCATATGAACAGTCACAATCAAAGCGTGACTGAGATACATCATTCTTTACATGACGACTTTACAACGAATATTATGGATTAAGAATACTGATCAGCGATACGGATTTGATATTTTTGGAACATCATGATGTCTTGCCGGCATCATTGAAAACTGTTGACCGCTTCTCTTGCAGGAAACAAGCCTATGTTTATGTATACTATGATTGTCTTTTTGAATTTGGTGCTAATACTGTTATATGGAATATGGAATAGGTCTTTGGATTATGGATGCGGATATTCTCTAATGGACGACGGCTGGATTATGAATGACGGACTAGACGCTTGTAATCATACAAAACTTCGTTTTTGTTGGCTCTTGCCTCGGCAGCTCGTGTGTCAGAACTGCATGCGCTCGATAGAAGGAACGTCAGACACTCTAGGGACTGGAGTAATGTAGTTCTCACAACAGTTCCTGAGTTTGTGGCTAAGAATCAAGCTGTCTACGATACTATATCTCGAGAGTTCACAATTCCAGCCTTATCTGATTTCCTTTCGTCCGGTCTTGAATCAGACATGTTGATGTGTCCGGTTCGTGCACTTGCGTGTTACCTGAATCGTACTGAGGAGATCAGAGTGGGTAGGAGGCGTTTGTTTATCCCTTTTGATCCCAAAGCCAAACAAGAAATAAGCAAAAATACTATCTCAAGTTGGCTCAAAAATATGATTCGGCTAGCGTACTCTACGGCTATGGATAGACAAGCCGCGCTTGTAAACGTTTCGGGTCACGAGATTAGGGCACTAGCGGCATCATCGACCATGAAGTCAGAGTAGCGACAGAGGTTCCCTGTGTACCATAGGCATATAGGTTACTGCTGTTGTATGATCTCATGGATCCGCTTTGAGGTAAAAGATCGGTGATTTCTACTCTGTACTAGTCATCTTGTTCACGGCCTTTATCACTTACCACGGATTGTATCAGTTTGCCCGCCATCCTTTCTGTGGCATTCTCTGCAAAGAGTGGAAGTGAGGTAAGTTTTCAGCGCAAATAACAAAAACATTTCACAGGTAAATTTTCTGTTATTAAGCTAAAACTTACCTCACTTCCAGTGATGCCCACCCACCTCCCCTCTGTGATACATCCTAACCATGTATCGCAGTGGAAACAAGAAGAAGGAATTATGGGTAAGTGAGCAGTCAGGTGACTAGCAGGGGAGAGAACTGTGTTATTCAAAATTCTTACTAGATGATTTCATGTGAAACAAGAAATGCAAAGAGTGGAAGTGAGGTAAGTTTTAGCTTAATAACAGAAAATTTACCTGTGAAATTTTTATTTGATTCCCAAATCATAAACCTGCTTCAATTCATGCCATTAATCTCCGCCAGGAAGATGATACAACGTAGAAAACGGAAGTTAAAACTAAAAGTTAGCTCCCCTAGCGGAGAGTTGTCCGCCCCTAGGAGAGCTCTCCCATCTATCCCAGCGGCATTACTATAAAGGCTCTGCTCAAATCATTCTAGTCCTCTTTTCTCTGTTGTACCTCGACCAGTGCACATCAAGGAAGTGTTTATACAACCTGGGTTGTTGTTGTGTAACGACCCGCAGTATCCTTATCAGTTTTGGACTTGTGTTTCTTTCTTGTCGGAAATTCTTTCATTATTGTCGGAAATTCTTTCATTAGCTATGTCTGAGATTCCGATTTCTAATGCATGTAGTTCGTGTGGGCAATTTTGGTCCAGTTTGGACGCCCACACGGTTTGCTTTACTTGTAAAGAGTTGTGTTATCGGCGAAGTACTTGCGCCGAGTGTATATTATGGGACCCGTTAGCTTGGGAAAATTATGCCCAAGCTGGACGGGCTTACCTTTTGCAGGCATCCGACGACCCGTTCGGAAGTCGACAGACGCCTGTTGGAAATTGCTCTTGTAAATGACATGAAAATTAACGAAGATATCGTTGGAATTGGATTAAATGTTTCCCATGGTCTTAGTAATCAGACCTCGCCCGCTTCTGTAAATATACCACCAAGCGGGGCAGTTCAACGTCTAGATAAATCACAAATTTTAGACAGCTTAGCGTGTACAGGTATGGCAATGTCTGGAGTTGCAGCCAAACCGGTTCCTTTGTCTAGTTCAACAAAGACTTCTCGCTCCAAACCGACCGTGCCTGAGCCGTCCATTGTTCTCGTCGGACAAAAGAATGCAGTGGGGTCGCATATTATCTCGACCTCTCCATTGTCTATTGGTTTATCACACTCCGTTACCTCTAAACGAAATAAACGTCGTCGTGTGTCGGTTTCTCCTTTGCGGGTTAAATCAAAACGCAGTTCTAAATCCGTTTCTCCTTCTATGGTGGGTCGTTCGGACCTACCTTTGAGTGTTCAAATTGCTTGGGGTTTCCGACTATTGCGTATGCTTCACATCGTCGGTACCATACTTCTACTCGACGCTCACGTACACCGCAAAGCCGTTCACGTTCTCGTTCCCCGGTTCGGTTTGTTGTTTCACCACGACGTTCTATTACACCACATCGCTTGTATTCACATGTGCGTCGTTCTCATTCGCCTGTACGACGATCTCGTTCTCTGGTTCGTAGTTCTCGTCCACCGGGTGATTCTAGTACTACATTTCGGCTTCCCCGTTCTTCGGTTCGCCGTTCTCGTACTTCGATTCTACATTCTCCTGCGTCTCCACGCCGTTTGCCACGGCTTTCGGTATCGCCTTCTGATCTAGATCGCCACGATCATCTATCGCAGACTCCGTTTCTTGATCATGCGGTCGTCCACGATTTGCCGACTTCTCGCCGAAGTCATATCACTCGTCCGCCTATGCCGGTTTCGTCGAGTTCATCTGATGATTCCTTTTCCTCAGTGAGAAGTTAGGAACATACGTCAATGATGGGTTTTTTCGGATAAATTGGATGCGCTTTTAGCGTTGGTGCCGGATATGCCGTCTGCTTCGAATAATGGTCTTTCTCGTATTAAATGTCAGACAAAAGAATGCCTCCTCGCCGTATGTTATCTCACCTATGTCATTTTGTCAATGGTTCGATGGCGATTAAATAGGTAATATTTCGGGGATAGTTTGTTTCACATTTCTGTCTTCTTTCAAAAATTTTATCTGGGCAAAATTTTAGACTTCACACGGTTTGTTTTTCCATCAGCCATGTGTTTAATGTCTCTGGACGTACGTCGCTAAATTAATTGGCTCTTGTCGGAGTTTTTCAAAATTTTCTATATCTTGAAATGATTGCCCGACGATATTTTCTAAAAGTCAATATGAATCCCAGGCTTATCTGATAACACAGTCCTGCGTGATGGAGACAATGTGTATTCAATATCGCGTCTCCACACGAACAATGAGTTCGACCCGCTGTGTTTGTTGTGGGTTTTTACGGGCTCTCGCGACCTCGTTTGTTATTGCTCAATTTGTGACAGATTTGTATTTAGTCCCCGGCATTTCTGTAAGTCTGCCTTTTAGTGCTGAGCTTTTAAGGCCTATTGTGATCTCTACAATAAACGAACAGGTTTTGTTTCGTTGATTCATGAATTTTATGCATTGAGTTTGTGTAAATCTCAAGTAGGATTGTAAATAGTATCCTCACCGGCGGGGGTTTCGTCTTTTCCCGCCGGGGAGATCTGATACTTTATTTGCAGCCCGTCAACTTTCATGTTGTTGTTGTAACTTCTGTTCGGACTTGCAGTTTTGGTAGGTTCACCTTCATACATTCAGTTCCTTGGTCCTACCAAAATGTAATCTCTTGTTATATCAAGTATTATTACGTTGATTTTGATATCCTGTGTTCAAGAGAGATCTTACAGAGGTTTTATATGCCTTTCATGCTGACATGAATATGAAGCGTGATTGTTGCATTTGTGTTACGTAATCACAACTCAACCCTATTTACTACGACCCTTTGTCTCATCTTAATGAGCTTCTTTACTGATCTCTTTATGTAATTGAGGGTCTGTCGAACAACAATGAGATCACGTGTTGGTTTACGTGAGTGAGTAAACCTATTCACCCACTCACCCTTGTTTATTGTGAAAGTGTGCTATTCTTGAAACACAAATTTATGTTGTTTACATTGTGATTTGTTTTGTTTCACACCAAGTTGGTCCCATCTGCATACTGTATTACGCTTATAATTCAGATGGAGTTATGCTCTAATTTTAATTTCTTCCCTTTGAGAAAATTTAAAATTACTAGCGTGAGTGGGAATGTATTTGGCCGGCCAAGGATCAAGCCTAATGACACGTAAGTCGTGAAGTCTTCTATGGTTTTTCTACCAAGTATGTATTACCGGTACAGTCTACTAGAGCATCAAACTGCTTTTTAGTAAATGTTCTTACTGTTCTTCTTCTCGACAAATTGTTCGTGCTAGGTCATTTCAAATTCTAAATTTTTGAATAACCTCACTTTCCTGCCGGTGAGAGACTTTAAATGTATTTCCTCTCTTCGGGAATTTAAAATTCTTTGAGGATCTTTCTTGGTTACCTGGAAAAATCTTTGTTCTGGATGTCGGTTGTGTGACTATTTGGGTTATAAATAGTAACATTGTTGTAAATGTTTAATATTCTCTCCATATAAAACTCCAGTACTGAATTTCATGTACAGGAGACAAATTACATCGGGAGAGGTCATAATGTAACCATGTTCACTGACACATTATTCATGTTCACTGACACAAAGATCCATAATCCCAATTATCTCATTGAGCTTACATTTGGTGATAACGCTACAAACATTTAATATGTTCATCTCTACTGCGTTTAAAGAGAAGGAAAATTATTACAATCGACTTCGGGGTTACTGTTTGCAACGCCCTTTTTCGTTCGCACCTTTACGACGTTCCATTACGTCATCTCGTTGTCCTCGTACTCTCGTACTTCGTTTTCTCGCTGTTACGTCGTGTACTTTTATAAGTTTGTATCCTGCTCCATTATGAGCATGTATATACATTAAGTTGTTGTGAATGAGGAAATTACTACGTTGTTTATCATATACGTTTTTCTCGCATTTTTCACATTACGCTTTCCTGTTACACCTTGACGACATTTTTCATTACGCCGTCATGTGTCTCTCATACACTTGTGCGTCGTTCTCTTACATCGGTTAGACGTTTCCGGTACGCCATAACGCCGTTTGTCACGTCGGCGGGAGTGGAAGTCCGTTCGTTTGGCGGCAACCTTCCACTTGTATCAATTCCTCTCGGGTTTTTCACATTGTGATTTACTTACGTTCGTCGTTACTCTACGAAGAGAGTTCGGTTCAGACCTTGTTGATTCCAGTTTTGAGTTCAGAATAACAAAATTCTGTTGGAATCAACAGTATTTGGTCTAATACTGTTATATGGAATAGGTCTTTGGATTATGGACGTCGATATTCTCTGAGGACGACGGTGGGATTGTGAATGACGGACTAGTCGCCTGTAATTGAATTCAGCACAGTGTTGTGTTGACTTTTGTTTAACACAGAACCATGTTGACTTTAACACACAAACATTATGTTGAGATCCATTTACCTTGGGATTGTGCTTAAACAACACAATGTTTTTCGTGGTGTACTTGGGGAACAGTTTTCCGATTTTCTCCATCAAGTACTTTATTCCTGTATGGACCGTTGCACCAGTGGTTAGACTTTGACATTATGGTTCGGTCATCAACTTTAGGGTTGTTTAAAAGCTACAGCGGATTTATTTGTCCTGGTGCCGAGGACGTGATACCGTTCCCGACTCTGTCTCTATTTCCCTCGTAACTGACTTCCTCCTTCATCTTCACCAGGATAGGAAGTTTCATATTAGCACCATGGTAGGCTATCGATCTGCTCTGGCTAGGGTGTTACGTCTTACCTTTGGTACCGACATTACAACACATATAAGGGAGTGGGAAGAGGTGCCGACATACTGACTGCGTCACATGACTTCACAGAATAGCCTTCTGGTTAACCTATTCTAAAGCACATACCAAGAATCTAGCCTTAATGATAATATCTCTGCGCTTATTCGCGCCTTCGCATTACAGTCGTGTCGTACTCGCCAACTGTTACCGAAATGAGATATCGGTGTGGTTCTGTGTGTTCTGATTCGTCCACCTTTTGAATCCTTAGAGTCCGCGTCTATAAAAGCTGTGTCTTATAAGACGGCCTTCGTGGCGGCGTTTGCTTTGGCGTCCAGAGTGTCTGAACTTCATGCTCTTGAAAGATCTTCTATGACCTGGACAGCGGATTGGTCTTGCATTTCTTTTCGGCCCATTCCTGAATTTATCGCCAAAAATGAGTCTGTTCGTTCAGGTCCGTGCGCTCAACGTTCGTACTCCATTCCTGCGTTGTCAGACTTTGTACATGGCCTCGAGGACGATCTTATGCTATGTCCCGTTCGAGCCATTCGCCACTATCTTACTCGTACCGATTCCGTTCGCGGCTCTCGGCTACGGTTATTCTGTCCCTTTGCCTGTCAGCAAGGCATGACATTTAAAAAAGCCATGTAGTTGAAGAAGACCATAAAATAGTCTTATCAATTGGCAGAAGGTAGATATACCATTGACGCCCCCACTATTGTCTTCTGCTTCTTCTAATGTGATTCGTGCCATTGCTGCGTCATGGCCTTTATGGAAGAACTGGCCCCTCCATGACATTGTCCTGTCTTGTGCCTGGACAATTAACTCCACGTTCACTAATTTCTGTCTGAGAGATATGACAGTGCAATCAAATAGTGTGACCACGCTTGGGCCACTGGTGGCTACCCAGCACGTTGTGAGTAATTTCAAAAAAAAAAGAGGGGGGGGGGGCGGCAAAATTGTCACCATCGCGGCAAGACAGCCATCTTGCTGTATCATCTCATCTCATCTCATCTCAGTCATATTATTATTACATATATTATATGATAAAAAGGCATCTCAGAAGGTAGAAATAAGTCAGTTGACCGGCCGTGGATTCTATAATCACCAATGAAGGCCTGACACTAGGATAGGGTTTACTCCTAACTGCAAATTTGCTTGTGTCCTTTCAGGAAACTGACTCCCTTCTAGATGTCTCAGCTGGGTCCCCTGCGTTTCAACTCAAAAGACACCTGTTCCAGGCCTAGTGTCAACAGTAGTGATGACAGTACAGAGAGTTGACGTTGCGCAGCCTGACCCAGAGAGCAAGCACGGTCAATTCCAACGCATCCTTCATCACTCCAAGTATGGTGAGTTGACCTGAAGAGGCTTGCGGTCTGAGAGTGGTGTGGACTTGGTTACCCTCTAAGCTTCGGGTAGTATACGCTCTCCCCGTACTTAATGGTCGGACCAAGGATCTCCCTGTATGCAAGGGCTTGTGGCTGATTCCCCCCCCACGACATACAGTGCCTACCAAGGGGACCTTCTTGTTGCCTATCGTGCCCGGGTATCCTACAACTTGGTGGAAATGTGTACCACACCACGAGCACAGCTACATGGATGGAGACACTCAGATAAGTAAAACACTACTGTATCAACTCCTTGAATTACCCTTTACGTCTGTGACCAGGGCTATCTTGTGGAGTATTAATGTCTCAGATTTATACCCATGTCTGTGTCGTTCCAGCGATTACTAGCCTGCTATGGGAGTTACCACAAGGCCGAGATTCCCGCCTCCATATGTTGGTACTGTGGCATGAATTGAAGCAGGTTTACGATTTGGGAATCAAATATCAAACATTTATAAACAATGTTTCTATTTGTTACCAAATCAAACCTGCTTCAATTTGATTGACCCTCCCTCCGTCCCCTCATGCCGGCCTTAAACACTACAGGTCTCGGTATTTACAATGAGAAAGAGGACTAGAATGATTTGAGCAGAGCCTTTATAGTAATGCCGCTGGGATAGATGGGAGAGCTCTCCTAGGGGCGGACAACTCTCCGCTAGGGGAGCTAACTTTTAGTTTTAACTTCCGTTTTCTACGTTGTATCATCTTCCTGGCGGAGATTAATGGCATGAATTGAAGCAGGTTTGATTTGGTAACAAATAGAAACATTGTTTATAAATGTTTGATTTTTCTGGTCCGATTTGAAAATCCAATATGGCCACCAGGCGCCCATCTTGGATTTTCCCATGCAACTTTGTTATCGTGATTTCTCAGGAAGTACTGCAGGGATATTTCGCAAAGTTGGTACATAGCTTCCCCTTGGGGTGTAGTTGTGCAAGATACCTTTTTTTGGTCCGATTCGAAAATTCAATATGGGCGCCAGGTGGCCATCTTGAATTTCCCCTTGAAACATTCTTATCGTGAATTCTCAGGAAATATTTCATGGATCTTTCTGAAATCTGGTACACAGGTCCCACATAGGGCCTAGTTGTGCAAGATACCTTTTTTGGTCCGATTCGAAAACCCAAGTTACGCTTCAAATTAATACGGTATTCCCGATTCGTGACGTTGCATCACAAGAGTCGGCGGATCAAACGGTGGGGCATATTCTATATATTGACTATAGAGAATATCCACACCTTCACCTTCCATATCAAGGAGTTCAAATAATTCGGAATTAAAATGTATTTCTTCAAATTTTAAATCAGTTTTCTTTAGTCCATGCAGTTGCAAGTAAACTGCCCCACCCTTTCGTCTGCCGCCGTGTCGGCTACATGAAGGGACGTCACTCTTGTGACTCGTCACTCTTGTGACTCGTCACAACTTGACAACTGTAGACTACTGCATGTTTCGATCCAAGGGAGATAATCAGGATTCAGGCACTTTCGAAGTTTCAACATTACTGCGCGGACCGGATCCCTTCGGTATTAAGTATTGTTACTATTTTCGAGCATGGTATCTTAAAAGAGATATCTCGAACTAGCCCAGTAAACAGAACAGAATTAGCATTCGTTCCTAATTATAAAATCTTAAGTATGTTTCATAGCTCATGCCAAAGTGTCAAGAGATTGGTCTTCGCTTCCAGTACCCAATGATGACCCGTGCAAAAAAATAAATAAAAAAAATACTACAAAACGAAGACGAAGGATCCTCCGTACATGTACATTCATTTTCAGAATAACTTTGCTCATTTCTCTTGTATTATAACAACCGACATAAGTACAGTTTCTAGAAATCTTGAAACTCCTGAAACTTAGATTATATCTTGGTGTTTTTCAGTGTCCCTTTTTCGATCTTTTTCGCTCAGATTCGAAATTCTGTAAACAAAATTACAAATCAATCGTTTGTTCTTAGTAACAATGGACAAAAAGATTCTCTTGTCATTAGCTTACAATTATCGGACAATGGTGGGTGCCAAGATCCTTCAGGATCTCTCGTAGTTATTTTTTTTGATTATTTATTGATGGCTCAGCTTTTGCACTGTTGACTATGCCCATCAACATGTTCTTGTCCGCTGAATATCTGCAGATCCATCAAGTCGGGCCTGACCAAACTTTGGTGAGAGCTTCCTGAATGTTCACTGATGAAATGATTTTCAGATGGCTATGTTGATTTCATGATTTTTAATTATTTTTCTTTTATTATTTATTGATGGCTTATCTTTTGCACTGTTATCTATGCCCATCGGGAACCCTTTGTTGCATGTTTCATTGTGACTTTTGAAGCTTCCCTGATACAAGAAAGCCTGGTCCATTCTAGATTCAATTTATTTCCATTTATTCCCCTTTTATTTCCCATTTATCTGGGAGCTTACATGCACTACCCTCGGGAGGATTTCCCCACCCTTGGGGCACTAAATGTTATTGGACTTTTTCCTATCCACAGCTTCTCAGCTTCATGTAATATGTATGAGATGCAGTGTACATGATACAGTTATGTGATTTCAATGAGGTGAATACAATGTTTTATGGACCAGAGGCTTTCTCTGGTCCATAAAACTTCGTATTTACCGAATTGGAATCATATAACTGTTTTATTATATGAAACAATCGCAATTGGTTTGAATTTGACGTTGCATGTACATATTGAATATACGCATTAAATATTCAAGGAAGAATTATGACTATTCTGAAGATTTTCGTTAACTTCGTGCCAACCACACAACAGGTGTTCGAAGTGACGTCAGTCACTTGATAGGCTTCGACATTGACGTCAACAAAAGTTATATTCACCGGTCGGTGAATATAACATTTTGGCCG
This sequence comes from Hanleya hanleyi, assembly GCA_036873755.1. NCBI lineage: Eukaryota > Metazoa > Mollusca > Polyplacophora > Lepidopleurida > Hanleyidae > Hanleya > Hanleya hanleyi. The sequence continues at coordinate 78,106 of JAVTVY010022244.1, forward strand.
GTGAATATAACTTTTTGTGAGATATCACGTGACGTTCAATGCACCAATCAAATGAAGGAATCACTGCTGGTCATATAATAATGTTTTTTCACACACACATGCAGAATCACCTAAAATTTATTCCTTTATAGTAATAACTAACAGGTTGGGGACATTATTTTATTTCAGAAGTACAAGAGGAAATAACTGGCGCAGGGTTCTCGCAGCATCGAACCCCTGTTAGGTTTGAATTTCGCGTCGCCTTAAATGAAGAACGACATTTTTCTTCAATTTTGCTACATCCATTTATCCGAAAGCTTTTGCACAAACCATATTTTATTTCAGAAGTATAATATGAAATAACTGGCAGGGGAATCCCTGCAGTATTGAACCCCTGTTAATTTGAATTTCGCGTCGCCTTAAATGAAGGACAACATTTTTCTTCAATTTTACTATTAAATCATTGTAATCCACATCATACATTTATCCTAAAGCTTTTGCACAAAACATATTTTATTTCAGAAAGTATTATATGAAATAACTGGCAGAGGAATCCCTGCAGTATGGAACCCCTGTTAGTTTGAATTTCGCGTCGCCTTGAATGAAGGACAACATTTTTCTTCAATTTTGCTGTTAAATCATTGTATTCTACATCATATGATTATGCCCCCCCTCTAACTAGAGGGGGGGCATATAGCGATCGCTTTGTCCGTCCGTCTGTCCGTCCGAATTTCTTGTCCGAGCAATATCTCGGTTAATATTTGATGGACAAGATTGAAACTTGCATGGAATGTGGCTAGTGCCTCGTAGATGTGCAGCGTTGAGTTTTTTCCGAGTTCCGGTATAATTTTCAAGAGTTATGGCCCTTTTTCTGAAATCTCTGTGAATGGGACTTGTCCGGGCTGGATCTTGGTTAATATTGTATGGACCAGTATGAAATTTGCATGATATGTGGTCAGTGCCCCACAGTTGTGCAGCGTAAAGTTTCTTCACGTTTCGCTTATATTTTCAAGAGTTATGGCCCTTTGTTCCTGAATTCTTCGTGAATTGGGACTTGTCCGGGCTGGATCTCGGTTAATATTGTATGGACAATTATGAAATTTGCAGGATATGTTGTCAGTGCCCTGTAGTTGTGCAGTGTGAAGTTTCTCCGCGTTTCACATATATTTTCAAGAGTTATGGCCCTTTTTTCTTCAAATTTGTGTGAATTGGGACTTGTCCGGGCTGGATCTCGGTTAATATTGTATGGACAATTATGAAATTTGCAGGATATGTGGTCAGTGCCCTGTAGTTGTGCAGCGTGAAGTTTCTCCACATTTCGCATATATTTTCAACAGTTATGGCCCTTTTTTCTTCAAATCTTTGAGACTTGTAGGGCTGGATCTCGGTTAATATTGTATGGACAAGTATGAAATTTGCATGATATGTGGTCAGTGACCCATTGGTGTGCAGCGTGAAGTTTCTCTGCTTTCGGTTATATTTTCAAGAGTTATGGCCCTTTGTTTATCAAAACTAAAGTGAATGGGATATATTCATTTGTCCAGGCTGGATCTCAGTCCATAACCGATTTGGACCAGAAAAATGGCTATATTATATATTATCCTACATTCCAAAGCAGACAACATAGGTCCTGAAGTTAAAGTATGAAGTTGCCCCAAAAAGAGTGAATTGGGTGCAAAATTCAAAGTTCACTGATCGCTTCATAATTTCACCACAATATACTCCCAAGGAATGTAGGTCTCATAACCAGGTCACATTTTCGGATTTGGCGAAAGCCCTGGCGACCATCTTGCATCGAAACATCGTATTATCACTTGTTGGCTGATACTTGGAATATGTATTATGTGAGGCATGGCAAAAAAAAGTGACAGAAACAGAATTTTTATAATTATCCAAATTAGGCCTCCACCAACCAATAAACAACAGAACAATGGCGGGGCAGTGTCGGATTAAAGCGGAAGGGGGGGCATACAATTGAGCAATCTCTGATTGCTTCCTTCCTGTGTTTATCCTAAAACTTTTGCATGAACCATATTTGTGTCCACACATTTAACTGGTACAACATAATGCTTCAATTTTTGTCACCAAACATGTGACTGTACCTTGGAAATTATTTAAAACGAGTGATTAGGAGAGCCCATTTTAGCTGTGCAATTTTGAACCAGTTTGCATACCTGTCCAGAGCTTATTCCCCCCCCCCCCCTCCCACCCAAATAATGATAATGGTGGGCTTGTGTCAATCATTGTGATTCTATGCCATTAACTTATCACACTTGTGCAATGCATAAATTGCCATTGATAAAGCTACACTTTCTTGCATGCTGTAATCCCAGCACACCACTCACGTGACAACGAAGTCTATTATATACATTACGGAAACCACACAAACTGTATCGGCAAGGCTGTATCCAGGGATTTTTTGCTGGTTCCGATCCCAAACTCCCAGTTCCTTTTCGTAATTCATTATTAAGGGTCCAATTTCTTTAGTGAATTTAGGCACAAAGAGCCTGTGATTAATCACAAAACAGAGGTTTTAATTTTTATTAACATGAAATTCAATACCCAGCTATGCAATGGGATCGATATTGAGGCTTCCAGAAGCTTTTTATATATCGATGTAGACCCTTAGGGTCATCCAGATATATATAGGAGAGCTGTAACTCTTGTAACAGGAAGTGCCCGCTTTACTCTTGCACAAAAAAAGGTTCTTGCGCTGAAAGAAATAGTTCGGAAGCTTTTTCTTCTTGATAACCTTTTTTATGTCTTTTGAATTATTTTTGTTGTTCTTTTACCTAAGCGGAATATAGTAGATGTGTCTTGATGTGTTTTCAAGTACTCAGTTGTTGTTTTTGAGGGTTTGCTGTTTCTAGGTAAAAGTATGTCATCTGCTAGAACAGAGACTGTCATTTGCTAAACCAGAGACTATATGAGGAAAATGCTGGTTGATTTTTGGTCTGTGTGTGTCACAATTTTTTTGACATGAAATGGCTTGTTTGGTCAATATTAATGTAGATTTGTTGTATACTGCATTTCCAATTTCATGTTCCTCTTCACTTTCCTCATTTCTTTGTTTTCACTGTGTTTGAAAGGAAATTTTGGCAAATGAATTTGAGTGTTCCCCTCCTTGAGACCCTCTTCAGCAATGTAACACAGCCACTGAAGCCAGTGGTTTCCATGTACAGCAAAGTGGGGGGAGCTTTCTAGGCGAGTTCTTTTGCTGACCCAGTTTTGTGGGCCATGTTATGTTTTCATGAGAAATGGCTCCGCCGGATACGCCGCCCCGACTTTAAACATGAATATCTCTGAAACCGTTAAATATTTTCGGGTCAGACTTTGTGTGCTATCTCCTTAGGCCTGGGAAATTTGTCTGATTTCTTTGAAATTTTATTAAAATGGTCTTGAAGGATAGTCAATGTGCTGAAAAGATTTTGGTGTAGCTGGCATAACTATAAATGTTTAATCTTTCTGCGTCTCAAAAAAAAAGTTTTTTGTGAAATGAAAATTTACCAATCCGCTTGGAGAAATATTTAAAAACTGTTCTATTCTAGGTTGCCAAGCATAAATATAGGATTGCCGACATGATAATTCCCTTTCGGTGCGAATCAATTTGAAAAATTTCATTTATCTGACTTGACATCAAAACCTCCATAACCATTATCACGATTAAAGTTTTTTCCATTGAACTCTTATGTGCCATCTCCCTAGGGCTTTAGATTTCACCCGCTTGTTTTTTGTGGCATTTGGTCATCACTAGGTGGCGCTATAGACATGAATGTAGGTAAACATGTGTAACATCATATCTTCTGAACAATGTGTTTGATTTCCATGAAATTTGGGTATAATGATCTTGCAAGATAGGCAAAGGACTGACTAGATTTTGGTGGTGTTGGCGAATCATGGAGATGCATTTTTGCGTCTCAAAATTAGATTTTGTTTTCACAAAAATGGAAATTTGCTTCTTAATCAGGGAAAAGTAATTCTATTTTGCTGAACATAAATGTAACATTCCCAGTGTTATAATTCACATCCCTTGTAAGCCAAATGACCATTTTTTTTTAAATATATGAAATTCTCATGACTTGAGTCCAATATCTACATTCCCCAGGCCACATCTGAGGATTTGGCGTCATCTTGTAGTTTTGTGATATTGTTCATCATTGGGTGGCACTATAGACAGTAAACTTATATAGCACAATTTATTGGCATTTCATCTGTTCATGAAGTTTATTATTGTCAGACAGACAAAGGATTTCAAAGGACTGAAAGTTTTTTTTTATTATTGAAATTGAAGGGCCACCTCTCATACGGATTTTGCAGCCCATCAACATAATGCTTGATTTATATCTCATTATACATTCGTGTTTACAATTACTAATTTTATTAACATTATGGTTTAAAAATGGATTGAAAGGACATTGGTGCTGTTAGCATGGTTAGCGCTGGCATATACATGTGGCATAGGCAGTTATCAATTTTGAACATGTTCCCTTCAAGGATGTTACGTTGTTTGTTACTTGTTTGCTGAGAAAAGAATGTAAGGTCATTAAACAAGTCATAATGGCAATTCATGCTTAAGTGATTTAGGACTATTTTGCATCTGTATGTAATATTAGAAGCAAATTAACTGGAAGTGTGTATCATTAGATAAGACTAGCTGGACAGCACTGGCACGACTAGATTCTAGACCCTTCCACATCCTCACACATGTAAGATCGTAGATGAAATGCAAGAGCACAATGTGGGGGATCATGGATGAGAGAGAGACATTTATGGTTTTAACAGTGATAATGGGTGTGATTAATTATGTATGTTTCATAGGATTAGTCCTCATCTCTGGCCGTACCTTGGCAGAATATGGGTTTGTCATAGATATAAGATCGGTCATAATTTTTAGGAGTGGCGAGTCGCATTCATGACCTCATATTTTCTCAGAATTGAGCAAAATAAAAACCAGGTCAGCAGTCATATATCTCATCACCTTTGAACAAAGATGTAAGCAAAACTGGAGAGACGCCCACGTTTCATTCCTTCGAAGACAACCAAGAGATCATTCTACAGCATATCTCCCTTATAAGATAAGATAAGATATTTATTTAACGTCAGTTTTGAAATACAAAGAACGCTAGCCAAAGGCTAATATCACCGACGATTAAGACAACTAATAACAATGACAATGATAACAAAGTAGATTCTTAAAACAATTGTACTTAAATATTTCACTAAAACCATTTCTCACTATAATTAAATACTAGTATTACGTAAAATAGTTAAATATACATAAAACATTTGTAGGCTGGACTCAAATATTACATAAAAATCAATGTAGACTAGCTGAAAATTACTTAAAACAATGGTAGATTGTAGATAACTAAAAAAAAACAAAAAAAAACAACAACAAATAAAATGACTAAATAATAATAAAAAAGGTGTAGACAAGCTAAATTTAGGTAAAATAAATGTAGACTGTAGTTAAATATTAAATAATGTAGTTAAATATTACACAGAGAAAAAGAATATAATAATAATTATTAAAAAAAAAAAAAAATCCAAATAAAATGACTAAATAATAATAAAAAGGTGTAGACTAGCTAAATTTAGGTAAAATAAATGTAGACTGTAGTTAAATATTAAATAATGTAGTTAAATATTACACAGAGAGAAGAAAAAAATAATATAATAATAATTATTAAAAACATCCAAATAAAATGAATAAATAAATAATAAAAAAAAATTAAAAAAAAAAGGTGTAGACTAGCTAAATTTAGGTGAAACAAATGTAGACTGTAGTTAAATATTACATATAAACGAGACTATTAAATGAGACATATACCATAAAATAAGTTTACCAGTTGAAAGGATAAAATAACTATAGAAAACTACTGACACAGTTCGCATTCACATCTTTGCTCTGACCAGTTCTGTAATAGTCTTTTAAACATTTTTAAGTCACAGTCTTTCATGATGTCAGGCAAAGAGTTCCAAAGCTTGGCACCATATACGGAGAGAGAGTCCTGTCCGTATCTTTTAGTTCTGGAGAGTGGCACATAAAGCTGGTTGATATTTCTTAACATATACAATGTTTCACGTCTACAGAAATAGTTCCACATGAATTGGGGAGACATGAAGTTAACAGCCTTGTATACTTCGACAAGAATTTTTCGTTTTCTGGATAATTCAAGTGTGGGTAAATTTGCCCTGGATAACAGAGTAACATAGTCCGATGTAAAGTCTTGGTACACAAATTTGAGCGCCCTGTACTGTATTCGCTCAAGTTTGGATGTATTGGTTTTTCCACAGAAATGCCAAACTAGCGAACAGTAATTAAAATGTGAAAGGATAAAACACTTAAAAATAGCCATCCTTGAGTTAAAATCGAGGTAATGAGCCAAGCGTTGCAATACACTCAATTGAGCTCCAGCCTTTCTACATAGATTTTTGACATGAAAATTAAAATTCAGTTTGTTATCAATAAAAACACCTAAAAGTTTCACGTTTTGGTCAGTGGTGATGGTAGCGTCGCCAATATTCAGTTCACATTGCTGGTCAACAGGTTCTTTCATGAGCATGGCCTGGAATTTAACAGGATTGGCCTCCATGTGATTTTCACGAAACCAGCCTATCGATATGTCGGCCTCTGATGACAACGTCGACATTACTTCGTCTTTTGTCGATTCCACAGCCGAGACAGTATTGTCGTCGGCATAGTTGTATAAATCGCTACGTCTTATTTCAGTGAAAAAATCGTTGATAAAAATGTTAAAAATAACTGGCCCCAAGATAGAGCCCTGGGGTACACCTTTATGGGACGTCACAAACAGATAGCAATTGTACTCTGTCCAGGGATTCATACAAGTCAAAAATGTTACCACCGAAAACTCAATATTACTCAAAATTGAGTTTTCCCAATGGTGAAATTGAGTTTTCAAAATTTTTTACCGCCGATCCAAACATTGCGATCGAGTTATCAATTTTTTTTTACCACCGATTCACTTATTGGTATTGAGTTCTCAAATGTTTCAACCACCACCATGCTGGTGTCAATAACACATGATATTGATGGTTCAGCGGTAGTTGATAATGGCACTTTCCAAAATAGATTCATATTACTCCATATTCAATATTTCAGTTCAACTTTAATTAAGGCATTAGCCACCTGTCTAAGCCATTTACTTATGTGGTTCATCATAAAACATTCACAGAAACAAGAGCTTTTGGTCTGAGCCGATTCATATCGAAAAACATGTAATGTACATTGAAACTAACCACGGAAATGAACATCCAACTTCTGATCATTTAGACAAAAATAATATTTTATTCCATCAGTAGGAACTCTTAAAATCATGCTTGGCAAGTCTGAAAAATTTGAAGAGAATCATGTCAAAACTCTAGGCTGATTCTACAATGTTTTAATTGATTAGTACATTGCATTGAATTGGAGAAATGGTGAAGTCTGAATCCCAATAACTTTGACAAAAATCTGAATTGTCTAAAAAAAAAAATCAGGTACACATGAGGCATGCATGTGAAGTTTCAAAATCATCCTGTAGAAATTGTGGAGTTAAATGTCAGTGATACACTGAAATGATGTCAACACTTATTGATTACACAACCACGATTCGACATACAAACGGACAGAAGGGCAGACAGAGTAAAACAAATAATGCTTGGCAAAGAAATGGCAAAGTCTGATTCCTGGGAGTTTTTTATCCTTGGAAAAATGCGCACCAAACACGCGCGAAAAAAACTGAGTTGTAGTGAATAAATATTGAGATCTTCAAGAGATAAGTCGAGTTCCCAACTGAAAATGTTGTTGTCCTGACAAATTATCAAGCAAACTCGTTGTTGTTGTTGTTGCCTTCACTCTTTCAACTCGCGCGCGAGTGTGACTGTTAGACGTTAGCGCTTGTCCGCTTGTCGGGAGCAAGTAAAAATCGGCACGGGCAATGCAACGTTCATGTTAGCTGCCCGTATTGGCAAGCACGATTTTCTTCCGATTAAATACTGACGAAGTTTTATTGAGCTCTTATTCTCCGAAATAAAGCGTCAGAATCACTCGGCTTGTTTTGGTTCTGGTTTCGTTTTCGACTTGAAGTTGCCAGGCATGAACAGTCGATATAAATATCTATAGGCTGACTGCGCCACATTTGTCAATTTTGTGAAGTTCATTCAATTTATCCATTAGTTCTGCCTTTCAAGCGGACCGTGTGCAAATCTTGCGGGAGATTAACAACAACAACACCACACGTGGTAGCACGCTTTCTGTGCCTGTGAAAGGTAAAACTTATTGTCATTTTCGCGGTAAGATCGTCATTCGATTGAGTTTATTTCGTAATTTGGGGCTGTCAAATTAACTTTGACCATGTCTGGCGAATTGAGTTTTCCACAAAAAATTGAGTATTTGTCCAGTAAAACGAAAGCAATTGAGTTTCTCACCATACGAATTGAGTTTTCAAATTTTTTTTACCACCGATTACCGGTGGTAAAAACCGACTTGCATGAATCCCTGTCTGTCCCATTTATTTTATACCGGAGCCCTGCATCGAAGGATCATTCTCTTATGGATACTCAGGTGATGACGATATGTGGAGTAGTGCGGCGCATTCGGACGGCCGAATTACGATCAATGAACATTCCTATGAGTACACGGTGGTGTAGCAGATCGACTAGTTTCGCAACTCCTGTACATATCGTAGACGAGCATATTTTGTGCTTCACCCCTATATTTCGACGGTGATTAGTTATGAACCAAGACTTGCCGTTTAGACAGTTTATTGATCCTTATATAGTTGGCGCCATATCCATTTGGTCACCTTTAATGCTCCCTTGATCAACGATATTAGCTCGAGCTTTATAACCATGTCACCAGGCAGTATAGTTTTTCTTTGCTCATTTCTTGCACTATTGTCTGTTTTTGTAGCCTACATCTAATGAGCGTAGTATGTGTTAACTGTATAAATGTGATTTTATCTTTGACTACAGGGGTAAAAGCGTTCGGTGTCCGGTTATTTTCGTTTAGTTTGACCTAACGAAACGCGAACGGAACGAAATGTAAACGCGTTTCAAACGCTTACCAAACGATTATAGTAAACGAAACGCTTTCAATATCGCTTAATTTTTATTTTATCAAAACGCGTTTCCCTCGTCAAACGCGTTTGCTCTGATCGAAACGCGTTTATAAACGCGTTTGTGAATGCGTTTTATAAACGCGTTTCGAACAGGTTTCTCTTTTCGTTCGACTTTGTGCAAATTTACGTTTTTATTTTGCAAACCAGGCCAGGAAGTCCACGTGTCGGGGCTTTCCCCAGCCGCTATTATAATCCCTGTGCTATAAATATATGTGGCATAGCCTTTAATATACAAGGGTAAACACGTTCTGTGTCCGGTAATTCGTTTCGTTTATATATTGCGCTAAGATTAAATCTTTTCGTTCACCAAGCGAAACAATATATGTCTTCCCGTACCAAGCGAAATGATTAGTCAGGCATGTTATACTGAGTCGGAAAAGCGTTTCGCCTGACCTTGACTCCATGCAGCTTTTGACCAACACTCAGTCGCCGAACCGTTGTACAAAGATAAAAAAAACAGACCAAATAATACCAAACCAAACAACAACAACAATAAAACGCGTTACGAAACGCGTTTCCAAAACGCGTTTCGAAACGCGTTTTCAAAACGCGTTTCAAACGCAAGCTTAAATCTTTTCGTTCACCAAGCGAAGAAATATTTGTCTTCCCGTACCAAGCGAAATGATTAGTCAGGCGTGTGATACCGAACCGAAAAAGCATTTCGCCTGACCTTGATTCCATGCGGGTTTTGATCAACACTCAGTCGCCGAACCATTGCACAAATAAAAAAAAAACAGACCAAATAGTATTCTCGCCCGACGAAGCAACCGTGGTGTGGACGGTGATGCTTATTTAACAACAACAACAATAAAACGCGTTCCGAAACGCGTTTCAAACGCGTTCATAAACGCGTTCGTGAAACGCGTTTTAAGCGAAACGAAACCAAAGATAAATGAACATACCGATGATCAAACGCGTTTGCGAGGCATAAACGCGTTCTCTGAGAAGCAAACGAAACGAATACAAAACGCGTTTAGAACGCTATTGAAACGCGTTTCAAACGATAATAGAACGATAATATACGTGAAAAACCGGACACCGAACGCTTTTACCCCTGTATTTCCCATAGAGTTAACACCACTGTGTAGCACAAGGGGTAATGCATTTCATTTGGAAGCAGCCACTAGTTGTATCCCAGCTATTTGTTTTAAAACCACCGATTAACCGATTGTATGCTTCTAATTTTCATGTACACAGGCCTATGCGGCCATGCATCTGATGTCATGTCCGACCATAAGCAGTATTGTTTGATTTGGATCGCATGAGTAATTGTCCATAGCCTTGCATTAACTCCTTTACAAGGATACCATTGAACCGTGCTTTACTCTGGTTAATATTAACGATGTATATGCACATTAATGTATTTACTCACAACTATGTCACAAACAGATAGCAATTGTACTCCGTCCCATTTATTTTATAACCGGAGCCCTGCATCGAAGGATCATTCTCTTATGGATACTCAGGTGATGACGATCATTATGACCTGTCATGCCTGTGCAATATTTTGTTAGATATAATTCTAATCAATGATTATTTCCATCGTCACATTCATGTGTAGCATACGGATTATTTCATAGAGTCCTGAATTTTATCGGAGAGTGAAAGGAGTTGTGCTTCATCCCTAGAAGTGTAAAGGTGTTCTTTGTTAACGCTGCCTGCGAGTTTCGATCAATGAACATTCCTACGAGTACACGGTAGTGTAGCAGATAGAGTAGTATCACAATCCTGTACATATCATAGACGAGTGTTTTTTGTGCTTCACCCTATATTTCGACGGTGATTAGTTATGAACCTAGACTTGCCGTTTAGACATTTTATTGATCCTTATATAATTATGCGCGATATCCATTTGGTAACCTTTAATGCTCCCTTGATCAACGATATTAGCTTTGAGCTGTATAACCATGTCACCAGGCAGTATGTTTTTCTTTGCTCATTTTTTGCAATAGTGTCTGTTTTTTAGCCTACATATTCTAATAAGCGTAGTATGTGTTAACGGTATAAATGTGATTTTATCTTTGACTATTTCCCAGAGTTAACACCACTGACTGTGTAGCACAAGGGGTAATGCATACTAAATCATATTGATATCGTCTGTCTCCACAACAAGCATGACAAGTGCTATTTGTGCTCACACTAATATTTGCGACTGTAAACTATATTCTTGCACAACAACTCAAACATTTCAGCTACAAGGTCACCCATGTGGCAGTTCCAGAAACTTTGTTGTGGAATACCTTGTCAACTGAAATACCCCTATTTTTTATTTCCTCTTTGGGGCACCTCAACTAGATATTGTCATATCTAGTCTCATTTTTTGGGCATAACTATATGTCCCCAAAGATGTTTCATAAGGCTATCGAGTGCATAGTAATATCATATAGGGAGCAAGCTCATTAAGTAATTGGTATGTAATGCTTATGTTGGTTCACACACTTTCATATCTCTGTATAAAGTATGTTAACTCAGTATATGATCTACCATTCGCAGGGATATCCATTCACGCAGCAACTATCTGCATTCACACTCTATCCATTCACACAGCATTCACGGCAGCCATTCACATGGTCAGCCATTCGCAATGAGCAATTCATTTCACTTGGCCCACTCATTCACATGCTATTCGGGCGAAAGCCATTCGAGCACACCCATTCACATGCCATATGGGCAAAAGCCATTCGGGCACACCCATTCACATGCCATTCGGGCGAAAGCCATTCGGGCACACCCATTCACTTGGTGAGCATTCACGGGCGAAAGCCAATCGGGCACACCCATTCACATGGTGAGCCATTCACTGGCGTAAGCCAATCGGGCGTAAGCCAACATGGTTTATGCCAATCGGGCGAAAGCCACTCGGGCACATCCATTCACATGGTGAGCCACTCGGGCGAAAGCCACTCGGGC